>OY992876.1:319505699-319689846 GCA_963921405.1 Cepaea hortensis | reverse complement strand
CGACTCGACGGCCACATCCCCTCTCCAGGACAGACAAGGTCATGCACGTGGAGTCGGATGATCCGGTATAAAACTACAACGACATCTGCTCCTAAATGTAAGCTCCTTTCAGGCCTGCCTGGTAGTTACAGCACACTAGAAGATACATCACTCTACCAGTTACAGCCCACTAGAAATTACATCACTCTACCAGTTACAGCCCACTAGAAGTTACATCACTCTACCAGTTACAGCCCACTAGAAGTTACATCACTCTACCAGTTACAGCACACTAGAAATTACATCACTCTACCAGTTACAGCACACTAGAAGATACATCACTCTACCAGTTACAGCACACTAGAAATTACATCACTCTACCAGTTACATTACTCTACCAGTTACTCTACCAGCCTCCTTCCCTCCGCTAGCCTACGGGACACCCTTGGGCAAGGTGGAGTACCCGTTTAGCCCCCCGATCAGGGTTACGTGAAGCCATGTGTGCAGGTGGTGGATGAAGAGGGAGAGCAGCCAACAGATAGTTGTAGGTTATGGTCTCCACCTTCACGACGGTAGGCAGAGGATCTCTATTTTGAGGAGACAATGGCTACGGTCACTGACCAGTATGGTCACTGCTAGGAAGGAAAGCAATGGCAAACTACCTTCTTTACAGATGCCAAGAAAATCATGTTGTGTGAAATCATCGATAATCAGAGAAACGGCGTAAACGGATGCTCCATAGGAGCAGCCTCGCCCGGTAGGGATAGTCATGCGCACCAGGTGACTCCAGACCGTCAACAGGCTACTAGGTGCAACAGATTAATATCATTGAAAGTAGGAACTTGGAACGTTAGAACAATGAATGCAGATGGAAAATTAGAAAACATCAAAAAAGAAATGGGGAGAGAAAAGATTAACATATTAGGAGTATAGGAAACGAGATGGAAAGGATCAGGGATAAGGACAGGAGAGGATTGTAAGATTATTTACTCTGGGGGAGAAGAACAGCAAAGAGGTGTAGCCATTATATTAGATAAGCAAACATCAAATTCTGTCAAAGGATATCATGCTGTGTCAGACAGAGTCCTATTAGTAAAATTAAACGGAAGACCTTTTAAAATAAATGTCATTCAAGTATATGCCCCAACAAGTGAAAGCAGTGAAGAAAGCATAGAGGAATTTTATAATGACGTGGAGTCTGCTTTGAAGAACTGCAAAAAATCAGAAATAAATATCATAATGGGTGATTTCAACGCAAAAATAGGACAGCAAGGCGATGGATGCAGTGTAGGCAACCATGGTTTGGGAGAGAGAAATGAAAGAGGATACAGACTTGTAGAATGGGCAAAAGAACAAGAAATGGTTGTAGGAAACACCTGGTTTAAACAGCATCCTAGAAGATTATGGACATGGAGGAGTCCAGACAGAAGGATTAAAAACCAGATAGATTACATCCTGATTAGCAAAAGGTTTCGAAATGCGTTAACAGTCGTAAAAACAGTTCCAAATGCAGACTGTTACAGTGATCACAGATTAATTACAGGCACATTGAGGGTAAAGTTAAAGAAAGTCAAGTATACAGCAGGAAACCCTAAATATGACTTGTGCAAATTGAAAACTGACAAAGAAATACAAGATAATTTTAACATAGAAGTAAAGAACAATTTTGATATATTGTCTGATCTAGAGATCCTGTTTCAAGATGTAGATGATCAATGGGAAACGATGAAGAATTCAATCAGTTGCGCAGCAGAAAAAAACTATTCCAAAAGTAAAGAAAGTGGGCCGTAAGACATGGATGACTGAAGAAATTTTACAACTAATGGAAACAAGAAGACAGAACAAAAATAATCCTGCCAAATATGAAGAAATTCACAGAAAAGTGAGAACCTTATGTAAGGAGGCAAAAGAAACATGGCTTGAGAAAAATTGCAGAGAAATTGAAAAACAACACAACAGTAACAATGCGAAACTAATGCACAAAAGAATTCAGGAGCTTACTAATCAAAGAATACGTACATCAGCAGGCTGCCTAAAGACAAAAGATGGAAGAGTCATAATAGAAAAAGATCAGATATTACATGAATGGTCAGATTACGTGAAAAACCTTTATGACGATAACAGAAACGAAAAGTATGATGTTCAAAATAAGAATGAAGGACCAGCAATTTTGAAGATGGAGGTTCAGAATGCTCTTAACCATATGAAATCTGGCAAGACCCCCGGTTCAGACAGCGTCACAACAGAAATGATTAATGCTTTAGAAGAATATGGAATAGATCAAGTTACCAGTCTGCTTAATACAATATATGATACTGGAAATATACCTCAGGAGTTATGTAATTCTGTATTTATTGCAATCCCAAAGAAATCAGGAGCCTTGGAATGTGATCAACATCGAACAATTAGTATAATGAGTCACATCACGAAGATTTTGCTAAGAATTATCATGCAAAGAGTTAGGAGGAAATTACAACCTGAAATAGGAGAAGAACAATGTGGGTTTGTGGAAGATCTACACCTTTGCTTTATTGACTACACAAAGGCTTTTGATAAAGTGAGACATGTCAACATGATAAGGATGCTTGAAGATCTACAAATTGATGGAAAAGATCTTAGACTTGTAAAAAACATATATAAGAAACAACAAGCTGCCATAAGAGTTGATAATGAAGTAAGCCAATATCAGCCTATTAAAAGGGGTGTGAGACAGGGATGTGTAATGTCTCCAGATCTGTTTTCCCTGTACAGTGAAAGTATTTTCAGAAATATTGAAGATATGGAAGGAATCAACATTGGGGGACGATGCATCAATAACATTAGATATGCAGATGATACAGTCTTGATTGCAGACAATGAACAGGACCTGCAAAATTTAGTAGATGCGATTGTTACACACAGTGAACAACTAGGGTTAGAATTAAATTGTAAAAAGACACAGATTACGGTCGTCACTAGGAAGGACGAAATACCACAATGTAATATACAAGTAAATGGGAATATTCTTCAACAAGTGAGCAGGTACAATTATCTCGGAACAGTAATAACATCTGATGGGAGATGCCTTGAAGAGATTAGAACAAGAATCGCCATGGCAAAAGTAGCCTTTAGCAAGATGAAAAACATATTGACCAATAAAAAGATGTCAATTGAAACGAGAAAAAGAGTGTTGAGATGCTACATTGAACCTCTACTTTTGTATGGATGTGAAGCGTGGACAATGAGCAGTCAGACTGCAAAACATCTGATGGCTGTAGAGATGTGGTTTCTGAGGAAAATGCAAAGAATACCATGGACAGCCAGAAAGACCAATGAACAAGTCCTTCAAGAAACAAATGAAGATCGTAAATTGATTAGAGAAATTAGACGTAGACAGTCAAAAATTTTTGGGCATGTTATGAGAAGAAATGGATTTGAGAATTTAGTGACAACTGGTAAGATCGAGGGGAACAGACCAAGGGGAAGACCTAGAAGCAAGTACCTGGATGGCTTGGCCTTGTGGCATGGTCGAGACAGAAACACGGAGCTGATCCACGACTCTGGTGATCGAGTGAGATGGCAGAACATGACCGCCCACGCTTACCGGCATGGCACATGATGGATGGATGGACCAGTTACAGCACACTAGAAGATACATCACTCTACCAGTTACAGCACACTAGAAGTTACATCACTCTACCAGTTACAGCCCACTAGAAGTTACATCACTTTACCAGTTACAGCACACAAGAAATTACATCACTCTACCAGTTACAGCCCACTAGAAATTACATCACTCTACCAGTTACAGCTCACTAGAGGTTACATCACTCTACCAGTTACAGCTCACTAGAGGTTACATCACTCCACCAGTTGTAGTCCACTAGAATTTACATAACTCTACCAGTTATAGCCCACTAGAAGTTACATCACTCTACAAGTTATAGCCCACTAGAAGTTACATAACTCTACAAATTACAGCCCACTAGAAGTTATATCACTCTACCTGTTACAGCCTGTTATCGCCAAACCAGTTATAGTCGAATTGATGTTACATCACTCTACCAGTTATAGCCAACTAGAAGTTATATCACTCTACCAGTTACAGTCCACTAGAAGTTATATCATTCTACCAGTTACAGTCCACTAGAAGTTATATCACTCTATCAGTTACAGCCCACTAGAAGTTACATCACACTACCAGTTACAGCCCACTAGAAGTTACATCACTCTATAAGTTATAGCCCACTAGAAGTTTCATCACACTCCAGTTACAGACCAATAGAAGTTACATCACTCTACAAGTCACATCCCTTTAAAAGTTGCATCACTCTTTATCTTTATTTTCAAAGGGTAACACATTGGGCGCATAGGCCCGACTTACATTCGGCCCTTCCAATCACTCATCTTTCGTTCATCAACAGAGCATGATGCATTCACATAGGGAAAAAAAGCAGTGTCAAATGAATTTTGTAAGTATAAACAATGCATATTCTCATGTTATGTGACACATATCCCCTCTCACACACACACATTCCGCACCAAACCACACACATCCCTCACCTATTCACACATCACCCACCCATACCCACACATCTCCCACCCACCACACATCATCTACTCACCACACATTCCCCACTCATCCCTCCACCCACTCACAGATCCCGCCACCCACCCAGACATCTCGCACCCACCCACACACACACATCACTCACCCACCCAAACACATCTTTCCACCCACTCACACATACCTCAATTAAGTCAAGCTCACCCACAAACACATGCTCCACCCACCCACACACCCTCCAACCACACACACATACCCATCACACACGCACATCCCGCACCAACGTCTACATATCTCTCACCCACTCACACATCAACCATACATACCCACACATCTTTCCATCCACAAACACATTTCCCCGACCACCCACACATTTCACAACCATCCACACACTACAACAACCACATTCACATCCCCAACCGACATACATTCCCCCACCAACACACACATCTTCCACGCAAACACACATCCCCTACACCCCCCCCCCACCTACAAACACCAACAAATCCCCCACCTGCCATCACCCACACATCCACCCAACAACACCAACGCAAACACTGCATCCCAAACACACATCCTCCTCCCACACATCACTCACCCACCCACACGCCCCATCCATACTCACATTCCTCCACCCAACAACCCACTTATCTCCGCACCCACCTACACATCCCCCAAAAACCCACACATCCCACACCTCGCCACCCACTCACCCACATCCCCACCCACACACATCTACCCACCACACACTTCTCCCATACTCCAACACATCTCTCCCACCCACCCACACACCTCAACAATCCACACATAACTCCCTATCCTCACATTCCCTCACACACTCACAAACACCGACCCACACACATACATCCTTAACCTACATACCCCTTCCATCCATAAACATATCAGCCACACCCATACCCAACCCATACATACATCCCCCTACACACATCCCCACACACCCATCCACATACCCCCACTCACACATCCCCACGCACACATCCACACCCCTCACCCACCAATACCCACCCACTCACACACATCCCTCGCCAACACTGACACCCCCACCGACCCACTCATATTTCCACCCAGAAACATCCCCCATCCACACATATATTCCCCCACCCACCAACACATCTCTCCACCCACCCACCCACTTACCAAACACACAATAACCCCACCGACATACACATGCCCTCCCACACATACCCCCAACCACAAACTCATCCCCCAACACAAACACAATCCTCACATCTAGACACGCACATAATGCCTCAAATAATGACTGAAGCTAATGTGAACAAACTCCCACACTTTACACACAACTACACTGACGAGTATCGTGAGCATTCTCACAAAAATGTAAAAAATGGAGAGCACATCCTTTGTGTAGCGTAAAAAAATAGCGATGCGATACAATAAGTTGATTCCTAAAATTGACATAGACATGATGGAAATACCAGTTATAGCCCACAAGAAGTTACAACACTCTACCAGTTACAGTCCACTAGAAGTTACATCGCTCTACCAGTTACACACTACTAGAAGTTATATCACTCTACCAGTTATAGCCCACTAGAAGTAACAACCCTCTACCAGTTACAGCTCAGCAGAAGATACAACACTACCAGTTACAGCCTACTAGAAGTTGCATCACTCTACCAGTTACAGCCCACTACAATTACATAACACTACCAGTTACAGCCCACTATAATTACATCACACCACAGTTACAGCCCACTAGAAATTACGACAATCTGCCAGTTACAGCCCACTAGAAGTTACATCACTCTACCAGTTACAGCTCACTAGAAGCTACATCACTCATCCAGTTACAGCCCACTAGAAGTTGTATCACTGTATCAGTTACAGCCCACTAGAAGTTACAATACTCTACCAGTTAGAGCCGTCTAGAAGTTACATCATTCTACCAGTCACAGCCATCTAGAAATTACATCACTCTAATAGATACAGCCCACTATAAGTTAAAACACTCTACCAGTTACAACCCACTAGAAGTTACAACACTCTATCAGCTACATCCTAATAGACGTTACAGCAATCGATGTTTCAGCGTATTAGAAGTTACAACACCTATAGGTTACAGCCCACTAGAAGTTACAACTCTCTACCAGCTACAACAAACTAGAAGATACAACACTCTACCAGTTACAACCAACTATAAGATACAACACTCTACCAGTTACAACCAACTAGAAGATATAACACTCTACCAGTTACAGCAAACTAGAAGTTACAATACTCTACCAGTTACAGCCAACTAGAAGTTATAACACTCTACCATTTGCAGCCAACTACAAGTTACCTCACTCTAACAGTTACAACCCACTTGGAAATTTAAACACTCTACCAAACGACAGCCCACTCATAGTTACATCACTCTACCAGTTACAGCCCTCTCGAAATTACAACACTCTAATAAGCGTTACAGCCCATTATAAGTTACAACCCCCAACGTTTCACGCCAGTCTACGAGTTACATCAGTCTACGAATTACAACAATGCAAGTTACATTACTTTACGAGTTACAACCGCCGACGTGTTACAACACTCTGCGAGTTACACCACTCTACGACTTACATCACGTTAGTCCTTGCAAGACGCTACGAGTTATATAGAGTGTGATTAATTCCGAATTGTCCTGCAAGTTGACAATCTTCTGTTTTATTTCATCTCCAGACTCAGACCGTATTATCCACGACCAAGTAACAGCTAAGTAAAGAGCACTTGGACAAGTCTTGAGGTTGTGCGTTGTCACACAGTGAGCCAAGACAACTGAGAAATTCTTGTCTGGACTTTCCAATCATATGGTCGGATTTGCGAGCTATCAGACCCCCAGTGACGGACTTTGTCTGTGGTCAAATTTCCACGAAAACAAGGGCCGAGATTTCCGTATCTTACTGCCTTATCCCTCAGCTCAAGTAGTATATGATTTAGGACCAGATCTGTTGACTTTCATGTCTGCTTTTTTGTTTCACGACTTACTCAAGTTCATTAACGCTACTTAGCTCCACTTGTGTGAGTTATGTGAGCTTGTCGATGTACTGACTCCTGGAATAATTTCTCTGCTTACTAGTTCTTGTTATAATTTCACTGTTAACTGGTTCCTGGAATAATTTCCCTTTTTACCGGTTCCTGGAAAAATTTCTCTGTTTACTGATTCCTGGAATAATTTCTCTGTTTACTGGTTCCTGTAATAATTTCTCTGTTTACTGGATCCTGAATAATTTCTAAATTTACTGGTTCCTGAAATAATTTCTCTGTTGACTGGGTCCTGGAATAATTTCTCTGCTTACCGGTTCCTGGAATAATGTCTCTGTTTACTAGTTTCTGGAATAATTTCTATGTTTACGGGTTTATGGAATAATTTCTTTGTATACTGATTCCTGGAATAATTTCTCTGTTTACTTCTTTCTGGAATAATTTCTCTGTTTACTGGTTCCTAGAATACTTTCTATGCTTACAGGTTCCTGAACTAATTTTTATATTTACTGACTCGCGGGCTAATTTGGCTGTTAGCTGGCTCGGGATGAGTTTGTCCTTTATCTGGCCCCAGGAATAATTTAGCTGTTTGCTTAATCTTTGATTATTTTGTCTATCCACTGTCTCCTGAATTAGTGATATGTTTATTGGCTCCTTGATTATAGATTTTCTATTAGTTGGCTTGTGGTTTAACTTGGTTGTTCACAGGATCTTCTATAAACTAGGCAGTTTACTGAGTCCTTGAGTAGTGTTGTTGTTGTCTGGCTACTGCTTCAGTTTTTATTGTGCCTAGCTCCCAAATTAATTTGTCTGTTTACTAACTCCAAGACTAACTCCAGGATAATTGTATCTGCTGACGTATCTCTCGTTAACATTGGCTATTAACCTTCTCCTGAAGTAGTGTGTCTGTTTAACGTCTCTTGGGTACATTTGTTTGTTGACTGGCTTTTTTAAATATTTTGTTTGTTCGCTGCCTCCTGGTTTCGCCTGTCATTTATTTGCTCTAGGGTGATAGTGAGTGTTTGCTGGCTCCTAGATGGATGGATACGTTGCCTGTCGCGTGGATTATCTAGACTGTGTACCGACCCCTAGGTTAGATTGCCCGCTGAAAACCTCCCGAATGAGCTTACCCGCTGCTATTTTCTAGTTTGTTTCGTTTAAAAATTCATTGGTTCGTTAGGTCTTTAGACTAGCACCAGGATTCATTGGGCTGTCTTCTGGCTCTTGAATTATGGTGGCGGATAAATAGTTCCAGGACTCTGGCTGTTGGATTAATGTGGCGGATAAACAACTCCAGGAATCTCGCTCTTAGATTAACGTGGCAGATAAATAGCTCCAGGATTCTGGATCCTTGATTAACGTGACGGATAAATAGCTACAGGATTCTGGCGCTTGGATTAACGTGGCGGATAAATAACTCCAGGAATCTGAGTTTTGGATTAACGTGGAGGATAAATAGCTCCAGGATCATGGCTCTTGGATTAACATGGCGAATAAATAGCTCCAGGATTCTGACTATTGGATTAATGTGACGGATAAATGGCCCCGTGGATTCTGACACTTGGATTAATTTGACAGATAAATAGCTCCAGGATCATGGCTTTTGGATTAACATGGCGAATAAATAGCTCCAGGATTCTGACTATTGGATTAATGTGACGGATAAATGGCCCCGGGATTCTGACACTTGGATTAATTTGACAGATACATAGCTCCAGGATTCTGGCTCCTGGATTAACGTGGCGAATAAATAGCTCCAGTATACTGACTATTGGATTAACGTCACGGATAAATAGCTCCAGGATTCTGACTCTTGGATTAACGTGGCGGATAAATAGCTCCAGGGATTAGAATGACTGATTGCTAGTTCCTGGTTTCTGGCTCTTGGATAAATTTGACAGATTAATGTGTCCGTTTACAGAATCCTGGGTGTCTTTCTCATTTCACTGGCTCCTGGGTTATAATAATTGTTTATTGGCTGGTGAATTAATCTGTGAAGTTGGCTATGTGTTTTGAGGGTGTGTGCATTACGTTATCTTTTGGCAGGTTTAAGGTTTAGTTGCCTGATTACTGGCTCCATAATTAGTATTTCTGCCTGTATGAATTTGTTTGTATACAGGCCGCTGATTTATTTTCTTGTTTACTAACTCCTAGAATAGTTTATTTGTTTAATAGATGTTTGTTTAGTTCTCCTGTTTACAGACTGTTGGCTGGGTTTTCTGTTTACTGGCACCTATATTGGAACTTATCTTCATTTATTTCTTTTTTGAAATATTATGTCTAATTATTGACTCCTGAATTATCTATCTACGGATTCTCGAATGACTCTGCCTATTGCCAAGCTCCTGAATATCTGTTTCTGCAGTCCTAGCAAACACAATCACGAAATCTACATGAACAAATTACCAAACACAATCATGACATCTACATGATAGACTTACCATCACAATCATACCATCTACATGACAGGACTTACCAAACAAAATCATAACATCTACATGACAGACATAATGAACACAATCATTAAATCTACATGATAGACTTGCCAAACACAACAATGACATCTGTAACGTAGATTTACCCAACACAATCATGACATCTACACAACAGACTTACCAAACAAAATCATGACATATACAAATAAAAGTTTTAACAAACACAGTCATGACATCTAAACGACAGACTTACCAAACACAATTATGAAATCTATAGAACAGACTTGCTAAAACACAATCATGACATCTAAATGATAGACTTACTAAACACAATCATAGCATCTATACGACAGACTTACAAATCACAATCGTAACATCTACATGACAGACTTACCAAACAAAATCATGAATGAATGACAAACTTACACGACAGACGTACCAAACACAATCATGACATCTACATAATTAACATACCAAACACAATCATGACATCTACATGGCAGACTTACCAAACACAATCATGATATCTACATGGCAGACTTACCAAACACAATCATGACATCTACATGACAGATTTACCAAACACAATCATGACATCTACATGACAGATTTACCAAACACAATCATGACATCTACATGACATACTTGCCAAACACAATTATGACATCTACATGACAGACTTACCAAACACACTCATGATGTACAGACAAAGACTTACCAAACACAATCATCACGATCGGGATAATCAAGGTCAGACCCACGGCCCCGGCCACGAATGCTGTGGAAGGAGTGCAAGGTTTAGACTCTTGTAGCAACTGAGACACGTGTTTGTTGTATGTCTTCTCACACGTGTGTGTTGCGTGTCTTCTCACACGTGTTTGTTGTGTGTCTTCTCACACGTGTTTGTTGTATGTCTTTTCACAAGTATTTGTTGTATGTCTTTTCACAAGTGTTTGTTGTATTATGTCTTCTCACACATGTTTGTTGTAAGTCTTCTCACACATTTGTTGTATGCCTTCTCACACGTCTGTTGTCTGTCTTCTCACACTTGTTTGTTGTATGTCTTCTCACACGTTTGTTATATTATGTCTTGTCACACTTAATTGTTGTATCTTTTCTTACACGTATTTGTTGTATATCTACTCACACGTGTTTGCTGTATGTCTTCTCACACGTGTTTGTTGTATTGTGTCTTCTCACACGTGTTTGTTGTATCTCTTTTCACACGTATTCGTTGTATTATGTCTTCTCACACTTTTTTGTCTGGGTAAAGCTGGGGCGACCATCCCCACTCCAGCGCGTCCACAGGTGGCGGATCGTGGAACGGCCTCTAGATATAGAGGTTAGCTGCTAATACCCAATAAGCAGCCTTAGGCCAAATGTCGGTGGGCACAAAGGGAGAGGCGGGATCTCAGGGTGGAATCTGAGTTCCTTAGAAAATATCTCATATGCTCGGAGACATGCTTGCCAAGCGAGTCAAGGACGCTCTAACCCCTCCCCCGGGTAGGTGGGACCCGTTAGCTTTGGACAGCAGTCCATCTAGGAGACGGAAAACTCCAAATATAAACCCCCAAGTTCAAGGTGGACCAGCGTGCCGAGGAACTGGATGGCCATGGGTAAACTGGTCGTGAACGTTGGACGTCTGGCAGGCGTGCGAGGCGGCACCAGGCGTATGGACTCCTGCGGGACATCCCCTGCCTCTTCCCTAGCAAGCAGACAATGCTAGGGCGACCGGTTATTTCCTGCAATACCCAAACTTTGCTTATGGAATTAATTCAACACGGGAATTGTCGCCGGAGCTATGGGGCATGTGCTCTGCGCTTGACACATCTTTCAGAGGCCAGCGAAGAGGGAGTGCGGACGAGAAGACGAGGAAATGGTGTGAGAAGAAGGCATACAAATAGGAGTGCAGGCGCCAGGAGAACAAAACGAAAAGTGGAGAGACCAGGTTTAAACCATTTAAGAGTGAGATACTGGAATTGTCGTAGTGCCAGGCAGAGAGGTCCTGTATTGGAGAGGCTAATATATGACTGTGATGTCCTCATGCGCCAGGAACTAAATACAGACAAATACCATTGCCCTGGGTACGCCAGTTATATAAACCCTACTGGGCAGAAGAGACATGGACAAGGTCTGCTGGTGAAGGAAGGAGTGAAGCATGTGGTACTTGACTTGGAGCCAGTGGAATCACAGTGCAAGAGAGGTCCAGGGCATAAAAATGGAGATTGGTGGCTTAAGTTGGAACATCATACATGTATATGGCACAGTGGACTGTTTTGTCAGAAAGGAACACTCGGACTGGCTTAAATTGGAGGAATTACCAGGTGATAGGCTACTTATATGTTGAGATTTCAATGGTCAGGCTTGTCCATGGGACACTTTTTTCAGTCCCATTCCCATCCCATCACACGGTCATTTTGCCTGTCCCATCCCATGGGATTCCCATGGTAATACTAATATGGAATACAGTTCAAATAAAATTATGAAATTTATGAAAGTTTAGTGTTAGTGTCTACTAAATAGGACTACATGTACAAAGAGACATGTGAAACAACAGAATTTATTAATTTTAATATTCAAGAGTATTTTATTCAAACAAAGTTTAATCTAAATATGACAATTCAGTGTCATTCTAACACTCTCATTCTTTTTCAGAGTCACTCTGCTCATTCAGCACATTATCAATTTCCTGCTGATCGACTATTTCTAATAATTCAGTTAATCCAGGTAATCCCTGAACCATTTCCACAATTTACATCTTACATGCAAATCTGATATACAAAAAGTTTAGACATACCAAAGTTTAGACATGCCAAAGTTTACACATCCGCTTTCGTAACTTACTCAACAACAATCCAGCTGCACTAAAAAAGTGCTCTACTGCCGCTGAGGACACTGGTATGGCCAAGACAATTTTCGCACTTGCTGTTAGCAGTGGAAACCTATGCTCATTTTCCCAATAATTTAATGGTTGTGAAGTTGTTTGCCGTATTTTTTGAAACATGGTGACTTCATCCTCAAGGCATTTATTTCTGGGGTCTTCACACTTAAGTGTTTTGTTTGGCGGAGGATCAAAAAATAAGTCAAAATCACTTTCCGGCTTTTGTTCTACAATTCCTGCTATTTCACATACAGCAGATGATTCAGAAGAAAGATGTAAATCTTTGATGAATGAAATAACAGTTGGAACAACAGACTTAGAAAAAGCGATCCAATTATTGGCCCATTTATTGTTGTCCACATTCCCGTTCTTCTTAGTAACAACTGACTTGACCATGTCTTATATTTTGGCTTTGATGTCAACTCCAGTAAGGAATGCTGCAGTAACTGCCAAAGAACTTCCGCAATATGGCCAAAGTTTTTCTCCAATAATTTTCTGAAAGTTCTGACAACATTTCTTCACCATGCTGTTGGAGGGTTCTTCGTCAATATCAACAATAACCTTGTACAACTGATAGTCTAGGAGGAAGTATAACAGCAAAATTAAACGAGATGTAGTACCATCAATTTATAGTTTGTCAAACAAAGTTTTGAATTGCTCATGTATGCACAGCATTCCTTTAATCTGAATAATTTTCGGAATGTGATTTAAGAAATCTTCATCATCTTCATTAAAGTAATGCGAGTAATTTTTTTTCAAAATGGGCATTGAAACGTTGGTAATATGATCGCATGCGCACATTTATTAATTTATCCGGTGTCCCACCACGAGATAAAGAATTGATACACATATATAAAGAAAAAGGAAGGATAAAAGGCTTTAAAAAGGTTTTAAAACAAAGTTGCCATGACATGGCTACTGTCCCATGTGTCCCATGGGAAATACACATGATTGCTGTCCCGTCCCATCCCATCCTATGGGACGTTTCCCAAGGGAATCCCATTCCCATGGACTTATCAATGAGAGGAGCAGAGATTGGGACAGTAGTGGAGAAAACCGAAAGGGAATTGCCCTTGCGGATGCCATGGTGGACTCCGATGTGGTCTGCATAAATGATGGTAGGCCGACTAGAATGGCGATGAGGCCTAGCGATGCAGACACAGATATTGACTTGGCATTTGTTTTCCAGTCATCAGTCCTTGATGTAAAGTGGACTGTTTTGAATGACCATGGGAGTGATCACATGCCATGCTCAGTCCTGATGTCTAAATCCAGGAAAGTTAAGGCTGGGAGAGCGCGCAAGACCTTCCGGTATGAGTGGACCGATAGCCTTCTTGGACGCCTCAGACATGGGGCTTGCAACAGGACTATTAAAACTCCTTTTTTGCAGCCCCCATGGTGGACCCCAGAAGTAGACCATGCTTGGAAAGCAAAGAGAGCTGTAGTGAAGCAGCTAGGGAAAGTGCGACAGACACCCCGAAGCTCACAAGAGGCAGTGGGCACAGCGGAAAATGTCAAGAAAGACAAGGTGGAAGTCTTCAAGCGCTGTGCTGCAGAGGCCAAATAAGCAAAATGGGAATGTTTCATGAAGGAAATTGGAGGTGATGAAACACTGCGAAAATTCTGGAAACTGCACAGACAAATGCAAAGAAAAGATCAGCCTATGACAGTGGGAACACTTTAAAGAGATGATGGTGTGCGCATGACGACAGACACAGAGAAACGGGAGGCGTTTCTCCAGAGATTTTTTAGAGCAGACCAATATAATGATGCGGACACCAGAGATGCAGTTAGAGAGGAATTATCTGGCACCATGAAGAATATGCATTATGAAGACATCATACGGGTTGAAGATGTTAAACATATTTTGAAAAAGGCAAAAGACACGACACCAGGGCCGGATGAGGTTAGGCATGACCACATGAAGGCTTTGAGCGATGCAGACCTGAAGGAGATGACCGACTGCTTTAACCAGAGCATTAGGACAGCATCAGTACTGCAGGATTGGGTGCACAGCTATCTCGTCCCTCTCCCATAACCATTCATGGATCATTCAAAGCTTAGCGGCTTTAGAATTATCACCCTTCAAAATACATTTGGGAAGTTTCTAGAGAAGATAGTCGCTTTCAAGCTGCAATAGTTTTTGGAAACGGGGAAGCTTCTTCCAAGACGCCTGGAGAGCTACAGGCCAGGAAAAGATACCTGGTCAAATGCCGCTATTTTTACCTTTGATGTTTATAATGGGTTTCAGAATAGACAGGAAACGATGGCAGCAGCGCTTGGTCTCGAGGATGCATACAATAGAGTTCGATATGATACTTTCATGACCGCACTGATGGAGAAGGGGGTCAATCCCTGGTTGGTGAACTGGATAGCAGCCGTCCTGCACTCTCGTCGGGTTGCTCTCCGCCTGGGTGCATGGACCTCAGAGCCACATATTTTAACCATGGGACTGCCACAGTGATCTGCAATCTCACCGGTGCTCTTTAATGTGTATACGAGCAAGATTGCAAACCCAGAAGCACCAGGGGTTGGAAGGATACTAATATTTGCAGATGATATTCGTGCATATAGGCAGGGGAGAGATAGGGATCAAACAGGCCAGGAGCTACAGGCGACAGTAGACAAAGTGATTGACAGTTGCACTGAAATGAGTGCTGTCATCCACCCGGAAAAGGCGGCTGTTTTGTGGTGCTCTCTGGACAACAGGATTGTGACAGCTGTGTCCCAAGCCTCGCGATAGATGTTAGAAGCGTCAATAGAGAGAACAAACTGATGTATCTGGGAATCACTTTTGACAGGAGCTTGTCCTTCAAGGACCATGTGGAGACGGTTGTGACAAGGTCACAGAAGGGACTCAATGCTCTTAAAACTATGGCTGCAATGGACACAGAGCAGAGAATGCTCTTCACACTATACCAACACTTGATCCTCTCAGTGATTGATTATGGACTAGGACTGCTCACTGTCTCAAAGAGTCAGCTGGTGAAATTAGAGCGCATACAGAACGAAGCTATGCGGGTCATTCTGGGATGCAGCAGAGACACCCCAGTAGTGTGTATGCGTTACATTCTTGGTCTGCCGACTGTTGCTGGTAGGCTCAAGGTGATGCAGGCGAAGGCATACGTCAGAGTAGCTGCAGACACAGATCACCCGTTGCATGAGGCGCTGGTAGCCGTTAAGGGTCAGCGACTGATAAGAGGGAAATCATGGATGGCTCAGGCGGAGGATACGATCAGACAGTTGTGCATCTTGGAGAACATTAGACGAGGAGACTAGTGGGTCAGAGTGCCAGTGGAGCAGTCAGACTTGTGCAGAGTTATAATCACATTGAGTCGGGAGTGCAGGGAGTGGCCAGCAGGGGCCACGGAAGTGGAAATCCAGCAACTAATTCAGGATAATGCTCGCTCAGGTGATGTAATTATCTACACAGACGGGTCGGTGTTGAGATGTAGGAAAAGTGCCTGGGTGTTCTTAGCAAAAGCTAATGGTCAACGTTTGGTGCAGGAGAGCTTGGCATATGATATCACAACATCTAGCTTAAGAATGGAGGTGGAGGCGGTCAGTGCAGCTTTCCGCTGGATGGAGAATACGATACACACACACACACACACACACACACACACACACACCCACACATCGTGATTGTAACTGACTCAGAAAGCATGGCTGAGGAAGGTGAGGACAGGCAAGCTTCGGGCAGAGTAGCTTGCTTCGCTTCGGAGGTCACGGGTGGCAAGCATCGCCTGGATCTTTTCTCCGGGGCATACCGGTGTTCTGGAGATTGAACAGGCGGACAGACTGGCTGGCTCTGCAAAACTTGGTGGAGTAGTGATGCATCACAAGGCAGACGTGGTTGCGGCCTTGTGGGAGCACTGTACACCTCGGAGGAGCAAATGGATCACAATGGTCTGGCAAGAATGAGACAGCGAGGAGTAACGAGGGGATCTGGCCGACGCTCGATGCTCAGAGGAAAGGCGAGACGGACATATAATAAGATTGCTACTGGTACTATTGATGTTGGAACTCTTCGCTGGCTGCTGACGGAGCGCTTATGGGAATGCCCCAATTGCTGTGATGTCGGTTCCTAAATCAATCAATCAATCAATCAATCAATCAATCAATCAATCAATCAATCAACACGTGTGTGTTGTAAATGTTCTCACGCGTATTTGTTGTTGTATGTCTTCTCACACGTGATTATTTTGTCATCTCACAAATATTTGTCACATGTCTTCTCACAAATTTTTATGTTATGGTGGCTTGCAAAATGTTTATGTATTGTTGTCTCACCAGCGGACACCATCACGACATGATAGTTTCTCTACAGCCCAACATAGAAGTGAAGCCACAAGATCATATATCCTCTCCATCTCAAGTTACATCTCCAGCCACAGAGCCATAGTTTCTCTACAGTCTAACCTAGAAGTGGAGAGTAGTATTATATGTTGCGTACCTATCTCAAAATGTGGAGGCCTCCACATTTTACTAAGAACAAAGAAGGAGGAGCGGGAAGGGTCAGGAGGAGCGGTCGTTTTTTAGGAAGTGCAACGAAGGAGGAGCGAGTTGATATAATTCGTGAATAAAAATAGATAAATGTTTTATAATATTACGTCCCCTTTTAAAATTTTTAAATTTAATTATTTTTTTTAAAACTCGTTAAGATCGGTATTTTGGCGGGCGTTTTTAAAAACTTATGAACAACGGGATGGGTCTACCCATATTATTTGGGAGTTGTGGTGGTGGGGGATTTTGGTGATGTCAATGGCACCTCCTTGTTGTGTATTTAGGTTGCTGACATCGGTGTTTTTAGCAGGGAATTAAAAAAAAAAATATGGCTACTCAAGGGTGTGATTAGAGGTGTAGTCAAGACATCCCATGTGTATGTCTTTAGTTTGGTAAGGTCGGTGTGCTGGGTGGGAAAAGTCTAGTCTACTAAGGGCTGGAGGAGGAGGGGGATCAACGGCAGATCAGCGACGAGTGACCGCTAGTACGAGTATCGAGTCGTCGTAAACACGGACAACCGTCTTCACCATTCTACCTACGCTTAACAAAATATAAAATAACTAAAAAAGCAGAATACGGCATAACCATGAACTTCGCCAGCTGTTACAAAAGTCGATAACACACGACCGTATATTTGACTAAGCCCATAATCCCAGAGGCTTATCTTCACCATTACAAATGGGTCGGGTAAATAATATTACTCACCATAATTTAGATCAGGGGACTAATCCCGTAATCCCGGGGATGATATCATCTGCTGTTGCAAATAGATCTGCCAAGTAATAATACTCCATATAAATGTTTTTGGAGATTAAGAGCTGTACACTTATTGTCGGGACATCTACTAAAAATCAATAACACTACCCTCGTTTCTTCTCATAATTGCGGTAGGGGCTTATAGACTCAGTGTATATCTCATTAATCAGTTAAAACCATGTGGTGTGCGTAGAAGATATCACAATCAGTATCACCATGTGCCACAGCAATCTTAAATGGCAGTATTTCGTTATTCTTGTGTCTTTGAAAACGCCTGTGGCTTGAAAAAGGATGATATACTATATTATTGGGTATGTATATAGATTGACCAATAGGTCAAATTGTTACATTTCACACCTGTCAACTCATCAGAGCGGTGTTGTGACTTGGTCTTCTATTACAGCTGGGTGTGAAAATAACACAAATATTTTTTAGCACCTCATTAGTCATGATTCTATATATCTGTATTGCGAGATTGACTAGGGTGGGCTTTATGCAAGTATCGAGTATTTGTGTAGACACATTTACCACTGTGTATAGATATGTGTAGTAGTACTATTGTAAAGAGTCTGTTATGTATATTATCAGAGTGTGTTGCCTTACTTACCTGATATAGATTCTATGTGTCTGCTATGCTGTATGTTTTGTTTTAGTGCCATGTATTATTTGGAGTCAGTTTCATGTGTCTGTCTTGTGAATTTGTTTTAAAATATTTTTTGTTGTTGCAGAAACAGCATCATATGCTTTTCAGCTTGTCTTCTCATTGTCATCGCTTCACATTAATACGCAAGTACAGGTTCTATGCAATACTTACACACTCTTTTTGTCGTTGTAATTGACAACTTTATATTAGTCAGTGTGTTTTCCAACGTGCAAAAGACTACCTTCATCATAGTTATTCTTGGTCTAGCCTCTTAAAACTAAATCCCACTAGATATTGCTGGTTTTCTTTGTTCGACGATTTTCTTTCCTTCTTGTAGTCCCTTGGCTAGTATTTTAATTCCCCACTTTATTCCCCCACGTCTCTACTCTTATGTATCAGTGTGTTAAAAGTAAACCAACAGATCCAAATGTAATGCATACAAACCGATACATGGGTATTATGGTTGTTTGAATACTTCTTTGCATTGCCCAGTCTATTCGGTTCAAAGCTGCTAAGGGACCCCACTCGTGTGAAGTTATGTCTGCAACAAGTATACGTGTGTGTGGGTGTGTGTGTGTGTGTGTGTGTGTGTGTGTGTGTGTGTGTGTGTGAGAGAGAGAGAGAGAGAGAGAGAGAGAGAGAGTTGTAATAAATACGGATGTCTGTCTTTCACTGTGTATCTTACCTGTTTTTCGCGTCACTACAATTTTTTGTTCACTTTTGGCTTAGAACCAAGCCGGGTGTTGGTTTCAGAAGTGATCCACATTTTTGTTAGACAAGCACCGATTGGTTGGCGAGTATACGGTAGGCGGGCTTATTTTAGGTATTATATAAACAACTCACCACCTCTCACCCACGTATGGTTTACAAAAAAATCTGGATGTCAGTCTTAGAATTGGTTCACATTTTATGTTAGACATCAACCGATTGACTGGTGAGTATACTGTAGGTGTGGCTTATGTTATGTCTTATATAAAACACTCACTACCTCTCATTAACTATGTGATTTACGCAAGAACGACGAAAGATTGAGTCTACAGTTTTGTGGTTGTTCAATGGTTATTTGCCCTCAAGTGTAGGCAGTTTGCCTGTCACCTTTTGGTCTGAGTATCCACGGACCTAGTTTCTCAGCCATAGCGTTAGCGACTCTCTCTCTCTCTCTCTCTCTCTCTCTCTCTCTCTCTCTCTCTCTCTCTCTCTCTCTCTCTCTCTCTCTCTCTCTCTCTCTCTCTCTCTCTCTCTCTCTCTTCCAGTTCTTAGACATTCACATTTGCACTGTAATAATTATCAACCAGATTCATACTCAGACGAATCTCAAGTGTAATCAACATCATTATTCTGCCATAGTTTACCACGGCATTTGCAAAGATTTCATCACCGATTGAAACAAAGACTGGGAAAATTTGTTTGAGTTTGATACCGTATACTAAACTAGTGAACAACACATCTTGTTGTTTGAGTATTTGATTTATTTATCTAGCCAACATCGAGTTATATACCTTTGGTGAAAGATAGAAACTAAATATATTCAACGCCATATTCACCGTCTCAGTTTGAACGTGTGTCAAGTCGACTGTTGCTTGTCGCAGTATCAAGTCGCTAGTGAAAATGCCTAAAAATAAAAAGATGTTTACTAGGTAATAATCTGAGGACCACTTATGTGCAAGTTGTGGGAAAGGCTTCACCCAATTCATGTAATCTTTGTCGCCATATTCGGAGCACCCACAGTACCAAGAACCAAGTGTATTCATGTCAGACCTGTGGTCATCATTTTAACAGGAAAGACAATCTACAACGTAACATTTCAAAAGAACACATAACACCAGGATCAGCACCTGTGTAATACCAAAAGTAACTTCAACATCCTTTTCAGCAACAGAGACCAGCGTCTACCAATAGGGATGTGACAGTCAGCGAGAAGAACAATAAATAAGACGAAAACTCTTATCCAGTTAGCGACACACAATCCAAGGATAAAGCGGATTCTCTACACTGAGGACATCAGTCAAGTATACACTGACAACTGGAGTAGTATCAAAACACATCACAAGATCAACAAATATTTGCGTCTATACTTTTTTATTAGTCCTCACACAAACCACCCTAAAAACTGGACAGAGACCTTTACAAGACCTTTACAAGTGAAAAGAGCATATTAAAAATCGACTGTAGTTATCATATAGTCCGTAGGCACAGCGAAACACACGCTCTTCAATGCTTTTCCCGCATCTTTTAATAACGCTTCTGTCTTAGAACTTCCACAACTAATTTTTAAAAAAAAGACAAAACTTTGACGATTTTATTTACATAGTACACGAACACGATTTTCTTACATTCTTACTCTATGCAACAACGTCAAAAACCAAATACACTACAAAAACGATTCCAGCTATTAGTGTTTATCTCTATCATAGCCCAGAATTCCGACTCGTTTAATAAATACCCAACGTTGGACATCACTGTACATGGTGCGTATATGATCCTTCTATGTATAACAGCCCATAACGCACCAACCATTTCTGTATATTGATATTATGCTTGTTTACTTTAGTAAAGGTTGCAGTAAATACTGGAAATAAACATATATATATATATATATATATATATATATATATATATATATATATATATATATATATATAATAACTGCGTTTGCTTGTTGGTTTTTATTTTTGCCGGTACATATGCGTGTCATGTGGTGGATGGGTGTTACATATTGATGACAAAATCAAGAAATATGGCAACAATTTAACCAAAAGTAGGAAAAATATTGGCCAAAGTAAAAAATATTTCAATCAAATTTATAAATAGCTTATTAAATTTATGAAGATGTTGATGAAAATAAGAAAATGTATTACCCATATTAGGAAAAATGTTAGCCAAATTAAGGACTATATCGACCAAATTGATAAAAAGTAGAAAGTGTGTTATCCAAATGATTAAAAACGTTGACCAAATATATAAATACTTTTCCAAACTTACTGAAAGTAGGAAAATTGTTAGCCAAACAAATAAAACTGTTGGTTAAAATAATAAATAACTCAACCAAACTTATAGAAAGTAGGAAAATGTGTTAGCCAAACTAAGACAAAATGGCAGACAAATCAAGATATATGTCGACTGAAATAATAAAATATGAAAAAAAGACGAGCAACCTAAGAAAAATATGTGACAAAGTAAGACAAGTGTTTATCAAAGTGAGAAAAGTAAGTGCCAAATTAAGAAAAAAATGATAGGCAAATTAAGAAACATGTGTGCCATGGGAAGAAATGTGTTAGCCAAATTAGGAAAAATGTTTGCCAAATCAAGAAATATGTATGCCAAATCAAGAATTATGTTGACCAAATTAGGAAAATTTGTTAGCCAAAAGGGAAAAATGTTGGCTAAATACAGAAATATCTTGACCAAACTTATAAAAGTAGGAACATTGTTAACCAAACTAATAAAACTGTTGGCCAAAAGAAGAAATATCTCAACCGCACTTATACAAAGTAGGGGGAAAATGGTAGCAAAACTAATAAAAATGATGACAAAAATATTACATATTTCAACCAACCTTATTAAAAGTCGCAAAATATGTCGGCCATACTAAGAAATAAGCATGCCAAGGTGAGAAATATGTCGACCAAACTAGGTAAAACGTGTTACCCAAATTAGTTAAACGTTAACTTCCGTAGTTACGGCAAGAGTGTCTGGAATATTTATGTGAAAAGACATTTCACACTACATAATCATCAACGTCAGCTCTTTTCCCTTTTTATATTACCAAAAGCTTCAACGTTCCATTCCACAGTATCTACAAAAGAAACACTTATACAGACTACTCAGGCATCTCTCTACATTCTTCTTTCTACCAGAAAAAAATATCTCTGTTTTTCATAGAAACTTCACAACTTGTCCATGTCACATCACCAAGAGCTTCAATTGGCCATTGTAAACGAGCTCCAATGAAACAGTCATGACGGTTAACAACATTTATGGCAAGATTGTCTGTGTCCAACGGCCATAGTTTCGATATCATCTAATTATTCGGCATCACGGGGTCATTTCCCAAAACTGACACCAGCAACTTTCCAGAACACAATCTCTGCTACACTAAGCTTTCATTGTTCCATCTCTCAGCAATACAAAGGTTTTCTCGAAGTCTAGCTGAAATAACATTTCCTACGTTGTGCACCCGTAATTCACTTTATCATTTAAAACCCGCAATAGCGTCAATACTACAATCAACAATCTGTGTTATGAAATCGTCCTTTCTTAAAACCACATTGGCATTATTGAACGCTTTAATACCATCTACCACATCGTCTAATCTACTTTCAGCACCGCATATCACTTAACACTAACAGGCGTGTTTGCTTCTCTGCTGACTAGTCAAATTTCCCAACCTAATGGAGCTAAATCGTCTGTCCCCTAATCTACTAGACACTTTTGTTAGACTGAATATGGGCAGCGACCAGTATGGTCACTGCTAAGAAGGATATCAACGACAAACAGACTTCTTTTTTACAGATGCCTATAAAATTATACTTCTACTCAGAATTATAATGAAAAGCATAAGAAAGACAATAAATGTTGAAAATTGGCGAAGAGCAGTACGGTTGTTTGGAAGGAAAGTGACACAATAGGCAAGTTAAACACCACGAACACTAATATAAAAAATAAAAAAATAAATAAACAAAAAAAAAACAAAAAAAAAAAACAAAACCCAAGAATATTCTTCTTGGTTTTTTGTTTGTTTGTTTTTTGTTTATTTATTTTTTTATTTTTTATTTATTTTTAAAAGAAGAAGAAGAAGAAGAAGAAGAAGGAGAAGAAGAAGAAGAAGAAGAAGAAGAAGAAGAAGAAGAAGAAGAAGAAGAAGAAGAAGAAGAAGAAGAAGAAGAAGAAGAAGAAGAAGAAGAAGAAGAAGAAGAAGAAGAAGAAGAAGAAGAAGAAGAAGAAGAAGAAGAAGAAGAAGAAGAGAACAGTCTAAACCAAGTGGATAATTTTATATACTTGGGGCAAACAAAAGTTGTATTTCAGAAAGTAATAAGTATCATTTGCAATAAGTCACTATCATTGAAGAAGAAAATATTTCACCATTAAACCTTCAAAAAAAAAATAACAAAAAATTAAATTTCGAATATAAAATTTTTAAATTATATTTGTACATGAAACATTTTAAAACTTTATTATGAATATTTAGTTTTTAATGTTTTGAAGTTTTAATTTTAAAATTTTATATTTTCTTCAATGATAGTGGCTTATTGCAAAATAAATTTTCATTTGCTTCAGTTCGCCTCATTCGCTACAGTTTGTAGATGGGGCGCCCTAGGGTACCATGGCAGCGACCACCACCCTTGCAGCATATTGGTGGAGAAAGGCAGAACTAGGCAGCATAAGTCAACGGTCAAGACTTTCCAGTATGATAGTACAGGGCAAGATGTGGTGAGTAAAATAAGGCGCGACAAGCGCAGAAAGATTCAGGGCAGGAAAAACAAAAGCTAGGAGCAGCCACCTTGGTAGAATTTTGAGGTGGAGAAGGCCTGGATGGATAAGCGCAGTGTTGTAAGGAAAAGGCAAAACGCCAAGAATAACAGAGTTGCCAATCCTAGTCCCTGCATGCACTTAGAAAGACAGATGCACACAAAAGTAAGCTATTAAACATGTTAGGGTGGTTAACAGTGAAAAATGGGCAGATGTATGTCAAAGAGTAAGCATAGTCAAGTCACTGAAATTGTTCTAGCTACTAAATAAAAGCATAAGTGGGGTAGTCAAGGATAAGTTAATTTCTGACGTCGAAGGTGCTGACCTCATCTGGCAGAGAACTGACGAGTACAAAGGCAAAGCCCTCTTTGAACGCTATCTATAACAGGGCAACCAGACAGACATAAGAGGCCGAAATCTTGCCAAGGAGGTCACCTCAGACAGGATAAAGGCCCAGAAAATTTCGGATGAAGACACAGTGACAGTGAAAGAAATCAAGGCTGTGCTTCGACGATCAAAAAACGGCGCTCCAGCGCCAGATGGAAATGATATGACGACATCAATAGGTGTACCGACAAGGAGCTAGAGGAACTAGCAGACGTGTACAACAACAGTATAGGGAGTACTAGTATCAAGGAGGAGTGGTTACACAGCTATCTGATTCCCTTGTCGAAGCCTGGCAAAGACCCTACAACTATTCAGGAATATCGAGTAATAACCATGCAGCATACAATAGGCAAGCTGCTAAAGAAGTTAATTGCCTGAAAAAATATCAAGCCAGCTAGAGAGGCAAGGTGTTTTCCCACATACTCTGGGTGGGTACCGTCCAAAAAGAGAAACCTGGACCAATGCAGCAGTTTTTTTTTCCCATGACGTCTATGAAGGTTTCCTCTCAGGCATCGAAACCTTTGCTGCAGTGATAGATCTGGAGAACGCGTACATCAGAGTACCATTGGATTTCTTAATGCTTCAGCTGCTTGAACTCAAGATAAGTCCTTTCCGCCTTAGTTGGATCGCTGCAGCCCTCTTCCAACGGAAAGTAAATTTTAGATGTGGCAGCTGGACTTCGGAAGCAACAACAATATATCCTGGCCTACCACAGGGATCACCATTATATCCGGTACTGTTCAACGCGTGCACTGTGAGCATCACCAGCGAGCAGATCACTGGACCGAGGAGGACATTGTCATATGCCGACTATATTTTACTGTATTGTCAGGGTAAGGACAGGTTGCTGTGGAACTACAAGCCCAACTCAATCACATACGTAGTTGGTGTGTTGAAGCTGGGGCAAAGGTAAACCCAACAAAGGCAACAGTGACATGGTTCTTCTTTTAATAATCATATTGTCATCATTCCAATACTAACTGTAAATCTGTTTTCAGAGACTGTGGAAAGAACACAGGTAATGAATTACCTGGGGATACGTTTTGATCGAATCTTTGCTTTTAATGAGAACATAGACCAGGTGATAACAAAGGCCTAGCGGGGTCTGGCTGCGATGCGGGTGATGGCGGCAGCAAATTGTGAGCAGCATCATCTATGTCTTCTATACGAGGGACTGGTCATGTCAGTTTTTGAGTATGTGATGGCGACCCTGACTCCCAGCCGTAAGCAAATAAGAAGGATGGAAAGGATACAGAACGAAGCTATGCACATTACTCTTGGATTTACTAGAGACACAGCATGCGTGGCGATGAGCTACCTTCTTGATTTCACAACATTGAACACAGAATAGAAATTTTCAGAGCAAGTGCCTACCTCAGAGTTAACGCAAACAAACAACATCCACTGCATAGTGAAATTATGAAGGTGAAGGGCAGCAGGTTAAAAAGAGGAAAGTTGTGGATGGGTCAAGCCGAAGACATTCTTCTACAGGTGTGTTCACTTTAGGACTTAGAACCTGGCGAGGAGTGGGTACAAGTGCCAACATATTTCTGTACGTCATTTTCTGTTTGCATATAACTAGACAGAAAATGCAGACAAGAAAATTCTGCTGCTGTGGTGGCGGAAGTACAAGCGTTGATTTTCGAAAATTCTTAAGACGGTTATGTTGTCATTTACACAGATGGGTCGGTCCTTCGACATGTGAGAAACTCATGGGCCTTTACGGCACGGGGCGGAGGGAGAATTATAACGGATGATTCTGGTGCTTTTGTTGAGACCACAAGTAGCCTGACTATGGAAGTCATGGCAGTAAGTAAAGCAATAACATGGCTCGAGACACGGACATTCAATAGGGCATGTTTTCTTAGCGACTCAATGAACATGCTCAAGTGGATAGAGATGGGGTGAACACTAAGAGAATGGTTGCAATCTCTGGAGCAGTCTCGGCTGGTAAAGATTAGTTTCATCTTCGTGTCAGGGCATGCAGGAGTACAAGGAAATGAGCGGGATGACAATCTCGCAGGAAAGGATACAGTGGAGTACGGACACGCCATGGACCAGGCCGACATTCTGAATGCACTACGAGAAGTAAGACTTTTGCGAGAACCAAGTGATGACCGTGAACCTACAACCATGGTCAGACTGCGAGAACAGCTATTTAAAAGAGGTGTTGCCAAATATGAACACTACGCAGGAAGCCAAAGAAGATTGATAAACCGACACAGAACTGATGTCGTTCCCGCTACACGCTACGGGATTTGCTGAATAGGGGATCTGAGCACTTATGGACTTAATGGTTCGATGTGCAAAGAAGATGATCTGTCGATTTACTAACTAACAATACTTGGCATACTTTTTTGCAACGGTGGAGATATAATCCTCGGGATTAAGGGATTAGTCCATTGAGCTCAATTATGGTGAGTAATATTAATAACCCCACCTATTTTTAATTGTAAAGATAAGCCTCTGGGATTAAGGGCTTAGTCATATATACGGTCGTGTGTTATCTATTTTTATAACAGCTGGCGAAGATTATGGTTATATCGTATTCTGCTTTTTAGTTATGTTATATTTTGTTAAGCGTAGGTACAATGGTGAAGACGGTTGTCCGTGTTTACTACAATTCGATACTCGGACTTGCGGTCACTCGTCGCTGACAGGCCGTAGGCAGACACCCCCTCCAGCCCTTAGTAGACCAGAATTTTCAAACCCAACATTCCGGCCTTACCAACCCATAGACATACACATGTGATGCGGAGGCTTCACCACTATTTACATCCTTGAGTAGCCCATATTTAATATTTTTTTTAATTTCCCGCCAAAACTACTGATTTTAACTACCCAAAGACACAACTAGGAAGTGCCCTTGACGTCACTACACATCCCCCACCACCCCACATCCCAATTAATATGGGTAGACCCATCCCTTAGTCCAGATGCTTTTAAAAATTCCCGCCAAAACACAGATATTAACAGGTTAAAGAAAAAAAATAATTAAAAAATTTAAAATAGGGGACGTAATATTAAAATAACAAAAATAATCGATTATTTATTTACGAGTTATATCCCCCGCTCCTCTTTCTTTGCACCTACTAGAAAATGACCGCTCCTCCCGGCTTCTCCCTCCCCTCCTTCTTTGTTCTTAGTAAAATGTTGAGACCTCCACATTTTGAGATAGATACGCAACATATAATACTACTGTGGAGCCACATGATCATATTTCCTTTATATGTTAAGTTACATCTCCAGCTACAGAGCCATAGTTTCTCTACATCCTAACATAGAAGTGGAGATTCATGATCATAGTTCCTCTACATCTTAAGGTACATCTCCAGCCGCAGAGCCAAAGTTTCTCTGCAGCCTAACATAGAAGTGGAATCACACGATCATATCTCCTCGGCATCTTAAGTTACATCTCCAGCCATAGAGACATAGTTTCTCTACATGCTAACCCAGAAGTGGATCCCCTCGATCATATCTCCTTTACATCTTAAGTTATATCTCCAGCCACAGAGCCATAGTTTCTCCACAGTCTAACCTAGACGTGGAGCCACACGATCATATTTCCTCAACATCTTAAGTTACATCTCCAGCCACAAAGGCATAGATTCTCTACAGCCTAAATTAGAACTGGGGCCACGATCTCGTAGTTTCCTTATAATTTACATTAGAACTGGGCCACGATCTGATCTCGTAGTTTCTTTATACTCTAAATTAGAACGGAAGCCACGATCTCGTAGTTTCTTTGTATTCTAATTAGAACGGAAGCCATGGTCTAGTAGTTTCATTATACTCTAAATTATAACGGGACCAAGATCTCGTAGTTTCTTTATACTCTATGTAGAACAGGAACCACGTTCTCGTAGTTTCTTTGTATTCTACTTAGAACTAGAGCCACGATCTTGTAGTTTCTTTATACTCTATATGAGAACAGGAGCTACGATCTCGTAGTGTCTGTAAACTGTAAATGAAACGGGATATCAGCCGTTTTTATGTCCCTACACTAATTTCTCTGTTGTAGAAACTGCAGGAAGCTGTAAAACAAACGAAACCTATCATACCAGATGAATGCACATAAGGTTTAAAGACCTCACTACCAAACAATGACCGCCTATGGCTTTCGGCATGTTACATCATGATGATGATAAAGTGTGCATGGACTCGAACCTCTATCCCTTATTGTTCTGCGTTTTGCTTTAATTGGCCGACCTGGAGACGGGCATGACATTTGTGTACTTGTAATTGATTGTGGGCCAGGGGATGAAAGCATTTCTAACTCGTTCATCGATTAAGGCATGCAGTTGGAGCAAACGAAGCGTAATGTTGTTTTTAATTTATTAAACGCGTGAACCGATCGCCCAGAAAACACGCAAATGTTTTGTCCCGCAGCTCAACCAGGCCGCCATTATGTTTTGTTTTTCTTTTGTTTCATTTCAATGCTTCACACGGCAGTAACCTGTGGATTGTCAGGCTTGTGGCAGGGACAACCACTGGGTTCCACACTGAACTCAGTCAGACGTGTGACGAGGACAACCACAGGATTGCACACTGAACTCAGTCAAGCTTGTGTCTGAGACAATCAAAGGGTTCCACATTGAACTCAGTCAAGCTTGTGACAGGGACAACCACAGGGTTCCACACAATGAACTCAGGCTTGTGGCAGGGACAACCACAGGGTTCCACAAATGACTCAAGTTGGTCGTGCGTCGAAGTACACTTGTTCCTGCAGCGAGGCGCCGTCGTCATTTGGAGGCGACAGGTTCGATCCCGGTTGATAACTATTATAGCTTTCAAATTTTATGTTGTCTAGTGCGTCTTCTAATCTCTATTTCCTTCTTCTTCTTCTGTGAGTGCCAAATAATACTATGTGTGTCCATTTATGTAATCGTCTTAGTGGCCTCAACGGTTCTCCCCATTTATTTCTTGTGTTTACATGGACAACGCCACGCTGCCCTGGCCGCATTCTGGTTACCCCACATGTTGAGTCACTAGGTATTCCTTAAATCCAACAAGGAGACGGTTAGAAGTTAAACTTCAACAAACGCCCATCAGTCACCTGTCTGTATCCGGTAGAGGAAAACGGGGGTATTGGTCGACTACGTAGCATGCTGTACATGACATAGACATGTGGGTGTACATTATAGGAGTTTAGGATCCACATGAGATCAGTGGCGAGCACGCTTGCCAGGTCACGTAGTGATTATGTTCGCATCTAGCTTGCCAACTGACAAGGCACGCTATAATGATTATTCTGCTGCATGCAGGTTTAACACTATAAACGATAACAGTACAACAACAACAACAACAACAACAACAACAACAACAACAACAACAACAACAACAACAACAACAACAACAACAACAGCAGCAGCAGCAGCAGCAGCAACAACAACAACAAACATAGAATTACCCTATCAACAGGAGCAACAACAACAACAACAAACAAACATAGTACCCTGCCAACAACAACAACGACGACGACGACGACGACGAAGACGCGACAACAACAACAACAACAACAACAAACAAACAAACATAGAATTACACAACTAACAACAACAAACAAACACATAATTAACCTACGAACATCAGCAAACAAACACAGAATCACTCAACCAAGAATAATACACACGATTCTCTAATAGAACGAGAGAATATATTCAACCGCCGAATGTCTCTGTAAGAACGAAAGAGCAAATTCGACAAACGAATAACTCAATAAGAACGAGAGAACAGATTCGATCACCGAATGTCTCTATAAGAACGAAAGAACAAATGCGATCACCGAATGTCTCTATAAGATCGAGAGATCAAATTCGACCGTCGAAAGGCTCTATAAGAACGAAAGAACAAATTCGACAAAGGAATGTCTCTATATGAACGAGAGAACAAATTCAACAAAGGAATGTCTCTATAGGAACAAGAGAACAAATTCGACAAAGGAATGTCTCTATAGGAAGGAGAGAACAAATTCGACCTCCTAATGTCCCTATTACCGGTCTCCCTGGTAGAGAGGTTAGCAGCTTTCTCCGTAGCCCCGAATACTCTCAGGTTGACGTGAGCGCACGAGAATAGGAAGCGGTTCGAGTCGCGCCAGTGACTTATGAGAGTATAGAGCCGGTCGCTCAAAAAGCAATGGCAAACTACTGAGCGTAATCTTACCAAGAAATCAACAATCAGCTGAAAGATGCTCATGTTGACAGCGATGTCCTGTAAAGGATAGGCAAAACATTTTTTAATGTCCCTATTACCGATCTCCCTGACCCAGGTGTTAAATGACTTTCTCCGTAACCCCGTTTATCCACGTAAACTACTGAACGTAATCTTGCCAACGACAGCGGTAAAATGCTGGTGTTGACAGCGATGTCTTGTAAGGGATATGCGAAAAAAAAAATGTCCCTTTTATAGTATGTCCAGAAACGAATGCCGTCATTCACGATCAATTATTTTGAAAACTGTCTGTTGCATCGTTATGAAATTTTTCCTGTCGTCTTATATTTACCCCCACCCAAGGAATATGTCTTTGGTAGGTCCAAAAGCACCTTAAATCATCGAAAGCGGCGACATTTCTTGAATGTTTTGCTAAAAAACTAGTGAATTCTCGCTTACAAACTTGTTTTTACAGTAATGAAATTCCCGCCAATTCACATGACGACACAAGGCGTATCCGGATTCGTATGGGAGTGGGTGCAATAAAAGAAGTAGCTTAAAAGTCGACAGGGTCGGCTGCATTGCACCGGGATTTTATCCCATATGGCTCAGTTTCTTTCCGCAGCGTGGAAAGCGTCGCACAAAGCACGAACTCCGTAGCTCCAGCGACGACTCTCGGGAGTCTCTGACAAAAATTCACTCGTGAAATGAAGGACGCGGCCCGGAATCGAACATACAACCTTCGGAACCCGAGTCAGACAGCTTGACCACTTCACCACGGAGAATCCCGAGAGGGGTGCAATGTGTAATATTAGTAAAGACAGAGAATTTACAGAGGCATGGGGTAAATAATTTGCAAATTGACAGGAAAGTAGAAGGAATATATTTCTTACCTTATTTTTCATTTCCTTCTTGTTTCTTCAGCTGCTGATTAATAATGTGTACACAAGTATTAATGTTAGCTTTTTATATCGAGTTCGTGAAAGCTTCCAAATAGCTGTGCGTTAATGTGCGTATGGAGTGACCAGAAATGATACCGCAATTTAGTCATCATGTTTCCATTTTTAAGGATCTGTTCAGCTGTCTGTGTAGTTTGTTCACACGTACACATGGGTGACAGACCCGCTTTGAGTCTTCGTGAAAGATTGTCTGCTCTGCTGTTTACCGTTCAGAGACGGAACATGATTACCTGTTTTGCACTATGAAAATAGTTGTCAGTGTCTCTGTAGTGGGCTTTCTTCTTAACGACCAAGATGTTGGTTCTCTTTTCATTGAAGTTTATAGATTGATTCGTATGCACGTGTGTTGTCCCCTAATTTGACAACGTGTTTGCTCTCACGTTTCCACCGCGATATTACTCTTCTCTTGGTATTCAATGCCTTTAGTGTGTGTGTGTGTGTGTGTGTGTGTGTGTGTGTGTGTGTGTGTGTTTTAATACAGTTGTTTGTCATCGCTGAGAGCTTGTGGAATAGAAAATTCATCACTGTGGAATACAAACTGTTGCCATTGACATTATGCTGATGCTGTAATGTTTAGGGGCTGCAAATCGTCTGAATAGTTGGAGCAAAATATCCCTGTAAGTGTGTACGTAGATTAAGGTCTGCGATCTGCTCAGACTTAATCTGTGTCGAACGATTCCAGTAGGTTGATGATTGCTCTCGGTTGCATAAAATTCAATCCATCCTTTCTCCAATAGTCCTCTTCCTCTTTCAACACATGGTCCTCACATTTTTTTTCCAGTAACTTTTATCAATATTTAATAGCGCGGACTGGGTTAGTATCTTGACGTCAGACAATTTGAATATAGTATTGGCAGCTGCCACCTGTCCTTTAATTTTAGCCCACACAAGTTCTATAGGGTTTGAATGAGAATGATACTACGGAAGTCTTAAGCACCTATGGCCATGCTCTTCTATGAACTTGTAGATGTGATATTTCTTGATTTTTGGCGTCTGTTTTACAAGGGACCACAATTCTAGCTAGAAATACTTTTCTGGAAATGGTATGTTTTCCATTCGGAGCCATATCTTTATTGCTCCCTTTGTGCTCGATGCTGTAGGTATTTTGTCTTCTTGGGCAACGACATTGATTGATATCATGCATTGTCCATAATTGGACACGACGGTCTATCAAGGGATGGAAGCACAGTATTCTCGAGCCAATCTCTAAATACATTACCATTTATCGTATGATAATCCCTATTGTCTGTATGCTTTGATACGAACACGAGCCCAGCATTCTGTTGTAAGCCATTATATGTATTACCAGCATGGGCCATGACCAAAAGCTGTCCTATACTACTGGGCACATATCGCTGTATCTGTCCATCCACTCACTGTCATTCCTTATCACTTGTGTGGTGCGCATTGATCCACATTTCATCCAAACACACTATGTCATAATTTTCTTTGCGCATTTCCCTTATTTCACGTAGGTATCTGCTTCTCATGGCTCCTAAATGCGGTTGCTCGCAAAGAATATTTCTACCGCCCTTGTACTTTCTAAAAGTGAAGATAATGTCCTTATAATTTTCTACAAAGTTGTTTTGGATAGCTCTATGTTATTGTTCTTTCTCAACCAAACCCTAAGTTTTCTTACATTCACTGTTTCTTTGGCATCCAGCATTTTTATAATGCTGGATAATCCTGGATATAAAATCCACAATTTTTATAATTTTAGGAGTCTCCGTGGCGAAGTGGTCAAGCCTTTTGACTCGGGCTGCAAAGGTCGTGGGTTCGATTCCGGGTAGCACCCTTCGGTTCACGAGTTAAATTTTTCGGAGACTTCTGTGGGTCGTCGCTAGAGCTGCGGAGTTCGTGCTTTGTGCGATGCTTTCCGCGCTGCGGAAAGAGACCGAGCCATATGGGATAGAACCCGGTGCAATGAAGTCGACCATGTCGAATTTTAAGCGACTTTTTAAAGCATTTTTATAATAGCTCGCCTTATGACGTCTTTGTCAAAGATGTCTACAGTAATCTTTCTACCTACCGTTTGGTTATTGCTGGGTGGTTTAATTCCAGATTCTTGCACCCATCGACGAAATGACCGTTTACTCAAACCCAATGCATGCACTGTTCTTTTTTCGGAATTTGTAATAAAACAGTTTCCTGCGATCAGCTTCTTGACAAAAATATGTGTACAACTTCATAGCGATTCTTTGAAGTGTATAATTTCGCATTCAATCCCATTGAAAAATATTCACACATTTCAATGTTAGCGATAAGTGGTAAGATTTAAAAAAAAAAAATAAAAAAATAATCAGGTTTCATGAAATAACCCACATTTTGAGACACCTCTGAATAGTCCTAGTTTAAACAACGCGGAGAGTTGGCATAAGGCCAATCCTGTGAAAAAACGAACACTATTCAACATTGAGCGCTGATTGTCTGGCTACGCTGTACTACATTTAAAATTATCAATTTCATCTCAGACCCGTAAATTATATACCGCATATAAACAAACTTTGAAATCTGCTGTTAAATCTCCAGAACAAAAATTTTGTTGTTGGGTGGACATAATGATAAGGTTATATACTAAATCTCATAATTTCCTCTCAGTTGGTTACTGAGATATGGATGTTTATATTGAGGCAAACAAATGTGAATGCACTATAACATTAAAGCCAGAGGCGTGCTTTCTCACCACTCATTATGTAAAGGTAAATATCTATGAAGCACCGATTGTATCAGAATCACGTGCCCAACAACAACAACATCCCGTCCCACGGGCGATTTCACTTCAACTGTTCAGTATCGATATTATCGATGCATTGATCTAGGCTGAGGAATCGATTCAGCAAGAGGTATCGACCTGTTGTTCGTGTTGTGCTCATGGCAGGTGAAGTGTGACCTTTAGAGCTGTGGAGACTGTCGCTAGAACAAGCTTGACCAAGCGCCACTCTCAGAGAAATCAATGAGGGAGCCACTACCGAGTATGGAGCCAGGAAGAGGAGGGAGTCAGTAGGGTGTAGAGAGCCAAGGAGATGAGGGAGCTAATGGGGAGTAGGGGGCGAGTGGTGAGTAAGGGGGGGGGCAATGGGAAGTAGTGAGCCAGGGAGATGAGGGAGCCAGGGGGAGTAGGGAGCCAGTGGGGAGTAGGAAGCCAATGGAGAGAACTGAGCCATTGGGGAGAAGGGAGCCAGTGGGAAGTGAGGAATCAGTGGGGAGTAGGGAGCCAGTGGGGAGTAGGGAGCCCGTGAGGAGAAGGTAGTCGGTGGGGAGTAGGGAACCGGGGGAGTAGGGAGCCAGTGGGGTGGGGGTAGAAAATCAGTGGGGAGGAGGGAGGGAGTGGGGAGAAGAGAGTCGGTTGGGAGTAGGGAGTCGGCGGGGAGTAGGGAGCCGGTGGGGAGTAGGGAGTCAGTTTGGGGTAGGAAGTCAGTGGGGAGTAGGGAATCAGTGTGGGTAGGGAGTCGGTGGGGAGTAGGGAATCAATGGGGGGTAGGGTGCCAGTGGGGAGTAGTGAATCAATGGGAAGTAGGGAGTAAGTGGGGAGTGTGGAGACAGGGAGATGAGGTATTCAATGGGGAGTGGGGATTCGGTGAGAATTAGGGAGCTAGTGGGAGAAGGGAGTCAGTTGGGAGTAGAGAGCCAGTGGGGAGTAGGTGGCCAGTGAGAGTAGGGAATCGGTGGAGAGTATGGAGCCAGGGAGAGGAAGGAGCCAGCGAGGAGTAAGGAGAAAGTGAAAGGAGGGAATAAGTGGGGAGTAGGAAGTCAATGGGGAGTAGGGAGATAGGGAAAGCCGGGAATCAGTGGGGAGTAAGAAGCCAGGGAGAGTAAGGAGCCAGTGGGCGGTAGGGAGTCAGTGGGGAGAAGGGAGTTAGTGGAAGTAGGGAGTCAGTCGGTAGTAGAGAGCTAGTGGGAGAAGGGAGTCAGTGGGGAGAAGGGAGTCAGTAAGGAGAAGGGAGTCAGTGGGAAGTATGGAGTCAGTGGGGAGTAGGGTGCTAGTGGGAGAAGGGAGTCAGTGGGGGAGAAAGGAGTCAGTGGGGAGAAGAGAATAATTGGGGAGTAGGGAGTCAATGGGGAATAGGGAGCTAGTGAAAGGAATTAATCAGTGGGGAGTAGGGAGCCAGGGAGAGGATGGAGCCAGTGGGGAGTAGGAAGCCAGGGAGAGGATGGAGCCAGAGGGTAGTAGTGAGCCAGGGAGATGAGGGACCCAGTGGGGAGTAGAAAGGCAGTAGAGAGTAGGGGGCCAGAGAGAGTAGGGAGTCAGGGAGAGTAGGGAGCCAGGGAGAGTAGGGAGCCTGGGGGATATGGAGACAAGAAGAGGAAGGAGCCAGTGATGAGTAAGAAGCCAATGGGGAGAAGACAGCCAGTCGGAGTATGGAGCCATGGAGAGGAGGAAACCAGTGGCTAGTAGGGAGCCATTGAGGAGTAGGGAGCCAAGAAGAGGAGGAACCAGGGAGATTAAGAAGCCAGTGGGGAGTATCGAGCCAGTGGGGAATAGGACGCAGTGGGGAGTAGGGAACCAGGGAGATGAGGAAGAAATGGGGATGTCGAGGAGAGAGCCAATGTATATAGGAAGACAGTAGGGAGTGAAGATACTAGAAAGTTAGACTGGTGTGTTTTTTTTTGTACACACTGGGTAAAGTTGTCTACGCCATACAGTGGTGTATACATCTGTTGACTTAATGTCCGCCATATAGTGGTGTGTACATCTGTTGACTTAATGTTGCGTACGTCATATAGTGGTCTGTACATCTGTTGACTTAATGTATGCCATATAGTGGTGTGTACATCTGTTGACTTAATGTATGCCATATAGTGGTGTGTACATCTTGTTGAATTAATGTATGCCATATAGTGGTGTGTACATCTTGTTGAATTAATGTACGCCATATAGTGGTGTGTACATTTGTTCACTTAAAGTACACAGACTTCGTTGTGCAATATACAACAAATAACACGGTGACCATGCGTCTTGGACACGCGATCGACATATGTGATCAGATGTGTGACTGACATGTGTCACTAACATATGCGACTGACATGTGTGACTGACATATAAGTGAGTGACATATGTGACTTTGCTACAAGCTAGAGTTTGTCATATTGTCTCCCAAACAACATTCCAGGTACCATATTGTCTCCCAAACAACATCTCATGTGTTATTTTGTCTCCCAAACAACATCCCAGGTACCATATTGTCTCCCAAACAACATCCCATGTGTCATATTGTCTCCCAAACAGCATCTAAGGTGCCATATTGTCTCCGAAACAACATCCCATGTGCCATATTGTCCAACAAACAACATCGCATGTGTCATATTGTCTCCCAAACAACATCCCAGGTGCCATATTGTCTCCCAAACAACATCCCAGTTACCATATTGTCTAACAAACAACATCCCATGTGCCATATTGTCCAACAAACAACATCCCAGGTGCCATATTGTCTCACAAACAACATCCCAGGTGCCATATTGTCTCCCAAACAACATCCCAGTTACCATATTGTCTAACAAACAACATCCCATGTGCCATATTGTCTAAGAAACAACATCCCAGGTGCCATATTGTCTCACAAACAACATCCCAGGTGCCATATTGTCTCCCAAATAACATCCCAGGTACTATATTGTCTAACAAACAACGTCTCATGTGTCATTTTGTCTCCCAAACAACATCCCAGGTGTCGTATTATAACGTGAGCCATACATCGTCAGACGTATTTGGGTTTGACCGTGTTGATCTGAATACATGAGGACTTACTGCTGCTGCAGATGATCTGACAGGACGTACACAGGAACTCGCAGACGTTGTCAGCCTCGCTGTTGGCCTCGACGATCTGCAAACTCGTGCCTTGGCTGTTGGAGCTGCCCGGGTAGCTCCTGTCCACCGACGTCTTGTAGGCCAGGTGCTTGTCATCGAAAGACTGAAATCCATGATGGGCAGTTAGAGATGGGGAATACTGGATGGATGAATCGACACAAAGTCGTCTACAGGTAAAAAGACAGGTAGTTAACACTGAGTCAGTTAGGCACGGGAGCTCCTGAATCGATACATCGACACAAGAACATCTACAGGTAAATAGACAAATGTTTGCAATCGAGACAATTAGATATGAAGGCTAATGAATGGATGAACTGAAACTCATAAATCTACAGGTAAATAGAGAGATACATACACGGAGACAAACACAATTATATTGCTTTAGCAATATCCTAGGTAAGTGCCTGTTACTTATTTCCGGATAATAGAGTAATTAACCCAATATAACCCCCACCTCTCTCTCTCTCTCTCTCTCTCTCTCTCTCTCTCTCTCTCTCTCTCTCTCTCTCTCTCTCTCTCTCTCAGAACAGACGCCAAACACTAACAACACCTAGGACAATTTGATCACTGAATAGAGAAGACACAACCACACACATCAAGAAATGAGTCAGACCTATGACAAACTGATAAGGTCACAAATTCTTACTCGCTCGGTGAATTACCAGAGACAGTGTCAAAGGTACAACCAAACAATGTTTAATTTAGAACTACTCGACACTAATGAGAAGAATGGTGAAAATTATATCTGTACAGTTCTTGAAAAGATCTGTCAGATGTAGATGTGGTGTTGTCTGGTTGTGAAACTTATGATCAGGATATGTTAGGGTTGTATCAGTGAATGTCTGCGTGTGTTCAAACATGGAAAACTAGCAAACAAATTCACCATTCTGATGATGATGCTGTAGACAAAGACAATTATAGGCACAACACAGGCTTCACATTGACACTTGGTTATAGGTTTTCCCAGGGTTGGGATGATACCTGGCTTTCGGCTCTCATTCACTATCGTTACTAAACTGTCAAACTTTGATATCTTCACTTCGCATGTAGAATCAAACATTAAAAAAAACACAAAAAAAACCAAAAAAAAAACAAGGGCTGGGGGGGGGGGGGGGGGGTATCTCACTAACAGAACAGTTATTTACTATGGATCTGGTCTGTCCTTCCGATTATATATGTTCACGAATGTGTTTCTGACCCTGCTGAAAGCTGAGAGCAAATGTCAGTCTAGCCCCTAACAGACCTTTTACGCCAGGCAGATCGCGTTAATACAGAGTGCAGTAAAAGACGTTAAGGAAAGGCACGAGACACTTGTGATTGCCTACTCTATCAATTTGTACGGATACTACGGGGTGTTTGTAAAGTCTCACTACACTTTGTATGTAGAACAAATGTGAAAAATGAAGTACATGACGTCATAAATGTGTGCTAAACATTCATTAAATTAGTTACAATAGTCGCCACTATAGTCTAATACTGTTTTGGGGAAGCTGGAAAGTACCAATAAAGTATTCATTATAACAGGTGTTGGAAATGTCCAATACGGGATTCAAGACATGACTGTACATGTCTCTTCATATTATCAAATACCTTCTACAACGTGTCTGTTGTTATTTCTTGAATGGTAATTATGATTACTTCTTTCAGGTCATCAATTATGTGTACATTATTTTTGTAAACATTTCCTTTCAAGAAAGTCCATAGATAATAATCTAATGCAGTTAGATCTGGAGAACGAGCACGACATATTCCACGTAATATTATTCGATTTGCGGAAATTTCTTCCAAAAACCGCAGTGATGCTTCAGCTGTGTGTGCAGTTTAACCATCTTGCTGGAACAACGCTTCTTCAATTTCACGTTCATTCAGTTTTCCTAAAAAAAGGTTCCAGAATGTCAGTAGGGTGCCGATCGGCATTTATAGTGTTGTTGAAGAAAATTGGTCCAATAAAATGTTTTTTATTGACGGTACACCAAACCGCCCTTTTTTGTGTAGAAGAGCTTCATGAAATTGACTGAAATTAAAAGTGCTACAAATACGAATATTTGGGCTATTAATAGATGCAGACAGACGAACTAATGCCTCATCAGAGAAGAATGTTACATGGAGAATTGGCTGGTCTTCTAAAGCTAAGTATGCTTGAAACTACCTGGAGTAGTTAACTCAAGATTGATTATCACACTCTTTTAGTTCAGATACAACAGAAATTATGCATGGATGAAAATGTAATCATTGTTTAGGAATTGTGTGCACTGTGCTAACTGATACGTTCACATGTTGCGACATTTTTCTTAAGGACTTGCCTGGACTTTTCAGGATTCTGTCTTGGATATCTAGATATTTTCCTTCAGACACAGCAGGCCTATCGGATCGTGGAGCATCTTCTACATTTTCCATAGCAAGAAACTTATTCAAAAAATTTCTAACCTTAATGAGATGAGAAGGTTATTTATCAGGAAATCTTGCTATAAATATTAAACAACCATCCGTGTATACCGACCGCCATTTAGAAACGCTCATCCAACCAAACGAATTCTTTCTTCTGTTGATAGCACCATTATGTTTTGAGTGCAAAGAATTACTCCAGCAGACACGGCCATTAGCTGCGTATTGCTTCACGATGAACTGTGGGGTACATTTTCGATGACATCATGTACTTCACTTTTCAAATGTCTTCTACATACAAAGTGTAGTGAGACTTTACAAACACCCGGTACAATTATACTATGTGCATTTTATAAGTATGCAATTATAAAATAAATATAAATTGGTTTTGGGCACATATTGATGGTATCAAAGAGAATGATAAAATGAAGTAATTCATCAAATTCGAGAGTGGCTAATTATGTTAATTTTCATATCTGGTGAGTTTTACAAGTATGAATGCATGCATATGTAGTGTGACGTAACGTCATTGTCTGGATGAAGGAGCAGTGTAGTGGGAAATAACGTCATTGTCTGGATGAAGGAGCAGTGTAGTGTGAAATAACGTCATTGTCTGGATGAAGGAGCAGTGTAGTGGGAAATAACGTCATTGTCTTACTGAAGGAGCAGTGTAGTGGGAAATAACGTCATTGTCTGGATGAAGGAGCAGTGTAGTGTGAAATAACGTCATTGTCTGGATGAAGGAGCAGTGTAGTGTGAAATAACGTCATTGTCTGGATGAAGGAGCAGTGTAGTGTGAAATAACGTCATTGTCTGGATGAAGGAGCAGTGTAGTGGGAAATAACGTAATTCTCTTACTGAAGGAGCAGTGTAGTGGGAAATAGCGTCATTGTCTGACTGAAGGAGCAGTGTAGTGGGAAATAACGTCATTGTCTGACTGAAGGAGCAGTGTAGTGTGAAATAACGTCATTGTCTGACTGAAGGAGCAGTGTAGTGGGAAATAACGTCATTGTCTGGATGAAGGAGCAGTGTAGTGTGAAATAACGTCATTGTCTGACTGAAGGAGCAGTGTAGTGGGAAATAACGTCATTGTCTGGATGAAGGAGCAGTTTAATGGGAAATAACGTCATTGTCTGGATGAAGGAGCAGTGTAGTGTGAAATAACGTCATTGTCTGGATGAAGGAGCAGTGTAGTGTGAAATAACGTCATTGTCTGGATGAAGGAGCAGTGTAGTGTGAAATAACGGCATTGTCTGACTGAAGGAGCAGTGTAGTGGGAAATAACGTCATTGTCTGACTGAAGGAGCAGTGTAGTGGGAAATAACGTCATTGTCTGACTGAAGGAGTCAGCAGTGTAGTGTGAAATAATATGAGTGTCTTGTTGAAGCAACCAGTGTGGGTTCTGGCTAGAACATGTGTGTGTCGTCCATACATGTAAGTACTGTTCACATCTGTCACATGCCAGACCCCACAGCTGCGACAGTGAACAGAACTCTCTTGAAACGTTAAAATGACCAGTATACTGACATGCATGCAGTCAGGTAGGTAGGCATGCAGACAGACAGACGGGTAGGTAGGCAGACAGACAGACAGGCAGACAGGCAGACAGACAGACAGACAGACAGACAGACAGACAGACAGACAGACGGGTAGGTAGGCAGACAGACAGACAGGCAGACAGACAGACAGACAGACAGACAGACAGACAGACAGACAGACAGACAGACAGACAGGCAGGAAGGTAGTCAGGCAGGCTGACAGATAGACTGACAGACAGGAAAACAGAAAGGCGGATGGACCAATGGATGGACTGAAGGATGGTTTGATGGATAGACGGATGGACAGGCAGACACACTCACTCATTCATTCACTCACTCACTTACTCACTCACTCACTCACTCAAGCACTCACTCACTCACTCAAACACTCACACATTCACTACTCACATACGTCAACAGATGCCCTCGAGTGCGAGGAATGAACACCAGGAATTCTGGCGGGGTTATTGCCCCTGACTGCTGCTTGGGATCCTCCACTAAGTGTGTCCTCCAGCAGGCTTTATCTGGTCCGCCCCTGTGATTTCAACACCGACTGGCCTCTAATCACATCACTCCCGTGAAGAAATGTTTTTCCGTTCCTCTTTGATGTTTGTGCCCTCCTCCTGGTGGCCTCCTTAAGACTGCAGTCTGTCACTGCCCGAGATCGATGGACCCCAGGGTGGCGCTGGTGACACGAAACACTTCCGAGAATTCCCCATGTTGTTTCAGCGCCAGGGACTGTTTGTGTTTTCCTGGTCACGTGAGAATAACAGGCCTCGATGAAAGGTCACGTGGTGGATTTGACGGCACCTTTAGTTGGGGCACTGGGCAAGAATTTGGGAATAGCAAAGTGACAATTTGAGACTGAGCACCCGTAGAAGTGTTTATAGTTCAGTCACCATGCTCGAGTCAAGTGAGAACATACTCCTGTGTGTCCGTGCTACAATTGTCGGAGAATGCACGTAACTGGCTCTTTAATGTCGTGTCCTAAATACAGGGGAATAAGTCTGCCTGTCTGTGTATGTCTGTGTTTGTTTGTTTCGGTGTGCGTGGGTGGGTAGGTAAAGGTCGATAGTGTGTATATGTTCTGTTATGTCGATATGTATACTGAGTTATGTCAGTGACAACAGGTAGTGAATATTTATACTGACATATGCCAGTGAAAGCATGTGTGCTAAGGCGATCAGGGCAGCACAGGTGTGATAAAGCTATCAAGACAGGGCAAGTGCGCTAAATCTATCAACATGGCGCAGATGATATAAAGCTATCAAGACAGGGCAGATGATATAAAGCTATCAACACAGCGCAGATGATAGAAAGCTATCAAGACAGGGCAGATGATAGAAAGCTATCAAGACAGGGCAGATGATATAAAGCTATCAACACAGCGCAGATGATATAAAGCTATCAAGACAGGGCAAGTGCGCTAAATCTATCAACATGGCGCAGATGATATAAAGCTATCAAGACAGGGCAGATGATATAAAGCTATCAACACAGCGCAGATGATATAAAGCTATCAAGACAGGGCAGATGATAGAAAGCTATCAAGACAGGGCAGATGATATAAAGCTATCAACACAGCGCAGATGATATAAAGCTATCAACACAGCGCAGATGATAGAAAGCTATCAAGACAGGGCAGATGATAGAAAGCTATCAAGACAGGGCAGATGATAGAAAGCTATCAAGACAGCGCAGATGATATAAAGCTATCAAGACAGGGCAGATGATAGAAAGCTATCAAGACAGGGCAGATGATAGAAACCTATCAAGACAGGCCAGATGATAGAAAGCTATCAACACAGCGCAGATGATATAAAGCTATCAAGACAGGGCAGGTGTGATGAAGCTATCAAGACAGCGCCGGTATGCTAAAGCTATCAGAACAGCACTGACATCAACAAACAAAAAAGGGCAGGTGTGCTCAAGCTATCTCAACAGCAGTGACATCAACGAACAAGTCAGTTCTTCTTCTTCTTCTTCTTTGTTCATCCGGAGTTTTTTTTTCGGACGCGATTGCGTTGTGCCTGTTTACAGCAGAGCTGCGTTCTTGCGCCGTTAGGCCGACACATCCGACTTCTGCGGGCATTTGTTGACCGGGTTAACCTTCCCGGGGGTTTCTTAGGACGTTAGACTCTCACTGTTGTGGTGTTATCTCCCATCCCAGCTGGCCCATATAGAACAGCCAAAGGCATCCTGGTCGGCCCTCAAGGGAAGGCAGGGGCAGACCATGGGCATTCCCCGCCATCCAAGGAGGCTTCCATAATTGCAGAGCCATCACACACCGCTCTGGTACTGGGCTCACCCAAGGAATCGTCACGTCCTGCACATGGCTGCTTAGCCTCACTTCCGTATATTGGGCCTTCCGTTCACCATAGGCTGTTCTTCCAGAAGCCAGAAGAATGCAGTTTGCAGATGACATCCACACAGTGAGCTTTCGATTCGGACTTTCCACGTAATGGATTTGCTATCCAAGCAATATTCCATTTCATGCCTCTGGGAGGCTTGTGTAACTGACATGCCTGTGGTATGAAGTGTGGCAGTCTAAATACTTCGTCATGTACATTTAAATGTCAACCTGAATACAGTTAAAGTAAGCTGCAGTCGACTTGAGCTTGTTGATATTTCCATAGAGCTTGTCCTCGAATGAAGCAGGTGTGGGCCAAAAAATCTTTCTCTGTTCTGCATATATTGGGCACTCTTGCAGCAAATGTTTAGCTGTCATTTTACCAGTTCCACAATTACATTCATCTGTATCTCCTATCTTTAGTTTGTTGAACAAGTGGTATTTCAACCTGTTGTGTCCTGTGCGGAGTCTGAAGATTGCTACTTGTTCTCTTCGGTCGAGTTTGTAATATGCATCATCCTTCTGGTGGCCTGGATGCTCTGATTCCCATTTGGTTCTATAAGTGCTTTTTATCAACCTCTTTGCCTCATTATAGGTTATGTCTATGTCAGGCTGTGGTAGTCGTCCGCCCTCTTTTGCCAGTCTGTCAGCCTCTTCATTTCCAGGTATACTGCAATGTGATGGGATCCACTGTATTACAACTTTTTGTGATTTCTGGCATAGACCATGGAGTGCTGCTCTTAGGTCAGCTATTTCTGTGCTGTTATTGCTCTTCAGTATTGAGACAGCTGACTTTGCATCTGTAAAGATAGCTATTTGCGTCTCTTTAATTTCCTCCATCAAGAGCATTTCTGCTGCAGTTTTCAGAGCCTCTACCTCCGCTTTGAAGTTACTTGAAAACTTTCCAGTTGCCACTGAATGTGTTTTTTTCACTCCATTTTTTAAATTTAGGAGAATTCCTCCTCCTCCATTCTCTACTGAATTTTTGGCTGATCCATCTGTATATGCATGGGTCCAATTGCTGCTTGGGTAATGTTCTTTTATGTAGTTTAGGGTTATTTCTCTTTTTTCGGTTTCATGCTGAGTGTTCTTTTTCTCAATACCAGGAATGTTTTCTATCATCTCAGGCAGTTGCTGCTGTCTCCAAGCTGGGAACTTGTCTGCATTGTAAATGGGTTTGACTGTTGATATGTTAAGTATGGGATCTGCCCTAATCTTTCGTTTTGCAGTTTCTACAAAGTTGCTACGCTTCAGTCTTCCCTTTCCAAACCCACTAAACCTTTTATACATAGGGTGGTCTGTCAATCTTCTAAATTTTTCATCTTGTTGCTGGGCTCTGCTATCTCTTCTATCCTGCATTGGTTGTAAACAAGTGATCTTTTCTAATTCATTAATAGGCGTTGTCTTCAGGCTTCCAGTTATGATTCGCATTCCTTGATTTTGGACTCTACTTATTTTGTTAAAGTTTGACTTAGCTGCTGTTGCCCAAGCTGCAATGCCATATTCCAGTACTGGCCTCACCCGTCCAGTATATAACTTCTTGAGAACTTTCTCATCTGCTCCCCACGTTGTACCAGCAAGCTTTTTCATGATTGCCATTCTTTGCCTTGCTCTTGTTCGATTTTTCTCAACCTGTGTCTTCCATGTCAGGCGACGATCAAAGGTGACTCCTAGATAGTTTGGATTTTCTTCATGGCGCAACATTTTTCCATTCAATACCAGCTTAGGTTGCTGAGTTTTAGATGAGAGGGAGAACACTGTGCATGTTGTTTTCTCCTCACTTATCTTCACTAGCCATGATTTTGACCAGTCCTCTAGCGCTAGTAGGGCTTGCTGTATTCTGCTGTTAGCTGTACTAATATATTCTTCAGATGTCCATATGGCTAGGTCATCTGCAAAGGATGATGTGTGTACTCTGGCTGGAAAATTTTCCGTGATGTCGTTTATATATGCTAGGAATAATGTTGGTGAAAGAACTCCTCCTTGGGGGACACCTTGCTCCAACAGCATCATTTTGCTGGTTTGTCCTTGTACTTTTGTCCTGGCAGTTCTTTTCTCAAGGTAGTGGCTGATCCATTTGTACATTTTCCCACAAACATGCATTTTTTGCAGTTTTACTTTCAGTCCTTCCTTCCATACTTTATCAAATGCTTTTTCTAAATCTATCCAGACCGCTAGTGTGTGCTTTTTCTCTTGGAAGGCATCCTCTATTTCCTGAGCTATATAGGTTATTTGATCTTCAGTGGATCTGTACTTTCTGAATCCTGCTTGGTGAGGTGTTAAGAGTTGGTTTTCTTCCAGATGCCATGTTAGCCTGCCATTGATAATGCGTTCCATTAATTTTCCTACACAGCTAAGAAGACTGATAGGTCTATAGCCATTTGGTTCTTCCAGGTCTTTTCCTTTCTTTGGGACTGGTATTAGTATAGCTTCCTTCCATGCCTGTGGGACTATTCCCCTCTTCCAGCTGTAATTTAGGACTGCTAGTAGTTTCTTTTTTGCCTTAGTGCCTAGTCCTATTAGCATTTCATTTGTGATTCCATCCTTTCCTGGTGATGTCTTCTTTTTTAGGGTATTCATTGCCTGTTCCATTTCTTCCATTGTTAGATTTGCCATCATATATTCTGCTGCTGTCTCTGTATATCTATGATGTATCTGTTTATCTTTGATTGCTTTCTTCTGTTCGGCTGTAATATCAATGTGGTTTGCACTGGCATAGTGTTCCATTAGTGCATTTGCAGCCTTTTTTCCTGTAAGCAAGGCATTTCCTTGTTTAATTGTTATTTGTTTGTTTCTAGGTCCTTCATTGTTCATGGCTTTCACTAGTTTCCATAGTTTGTTTCCATCCCTGTCAAAATTCAGGTTTTCTGTTTTTTTCCTCCAACAATCTCTTGTTGTTTGATTTACTGTTCTTTTATATTTTGCTGAGATGACTTTGAGAGAGATGTTCGCTTCAGTTGTTTGTTCTCTCTCTGCGGTCTTCCTAGCATCTTCAACTTTGTCCTCCAAAATTTGTAGTTCCTCAGTCCAGTATGGTTTGTAATTTTTTCTCGCTCCTCTTGGAATAGACTCAGTGGCCGCCTGTATTATTGCTCTGTTTAGACTTTCCACCATTTGCTTCATGTTGCCATATCGTGTATTTATGTTTTCACAATATTTGTCTGTTAGTATGGCAAATCTGTCCCAATCTGCTCGTTTGTAATTCCAGCGAGGCAAAGGCTTTTGCTCCTGTGGAACATACTCCATATTTATTACAAGCTTGATTGGTCTGTGGTCACTACCTGCTAATTGGTCAAGCACATGGCGATCGATTTTGTGGAGGATGTCTCCTGTGCAGAAAGCTAAGTCTGGAGTAGAAGTGGTAATCCATCTTCTGGAGTAGAAGCTCGGTGTGTCATCCGCTTTGTTGAGTAGATGGAGATTTGAGTCTATTTCCCAGTCCTCCACTTCATCTCCTCTTTTGTCAGTATCTGGGTATCCCCATCTTTCTGAACGGCTATTAAAGTCTCCGACAACAATGCAATTTGTGTCAGTTATTTTCATGTTTGAGAGTGTAAGATCCTTATCTGCCGGGCTATACAGATTGTAAATTCTTATTTTCACATCCTTTATCATTATATCAACACCTATAATTTCCGTTTGGTTGTCAGAGATCACAGATACTTCGCTGCAAGGTATTGTATTTCGTGTAAGTATTACAACTCCTCCTTTGTGTCCTTCGCGGTCGAAACGTGTGGCCTGATATCCCTTGACTGAAAATGTGCGATTGGCGTTGAGGTGTGTCTCTTGAATGCATGCCACATCTATTCCATCTTTATGAAGACGCTGTGTTAGGGAGGCTTTCTTGTTATAAACTCCTTCTGCATTCCATTGTAGTATGTTGAGTGTCCGGGGTGTTTGGTCAATAGCTCTTAACCTACTCCTCTGTGCCTTGACTCCACAGCACAGGGGAAGGTGACCACCAGTAGTCATGGGTGGACCCCCTCGAGGCAGGGGGCCCGGCACTATCACCGCCTGATGGGACTTCACGGGATTAGCACCATAACGATTAATTTTCATCTGTGGCATCATGAAATGATAAAGTTACGTTGCACTTCTTTGTCAAGCCTATGGCTCAGTACATCCGATTTCGACAAGCATTTGTTCGGGATGCTTTCCCTAGCCTTTGACTGTCCCCAGTCTACCTACAAGGCAGCAGGTTTGTGCGTCACTTCGTCTGGTCCCTCTCCCTTGACCTGTCCGACATGGGTGACCCTACCAGTAGCTGTGCTACCGTCGGCATAGCTCTTGGGGTCATTGGAACGCACAAGCCTCTCTACCTCGTCAAGGTGGACGCACGGCAGAGGGGCAAGTCAGTTCGAAATTCAAATTATTACTATGAGAATGTAGCTGTCACTGTGAGATAATATATCACTACGACATATTCTATCACTATGAAATTACAGATTCCAAAGTGAGAAAAGAGATATTACTATGAGATAAGAGATATCATTATTAGGTTATAGATACTACTATTAAATTCAACAAATAACACTGTAAGATAAGAGGCATCACTACTATTATTTTAGAGATATCACTTAGGGATAAGAGATATCATTGTGAAATTCAATATATACTATGCGATTAAAGATATCATTGTAAGATAAAGTATACCTTTATGAGATAAGAAAGATCACTATTAGGTTAGAGATATCATTATATCGTTAGAAATGCGACTGTAAGATAGGAGATATCACTATTAAGTTGGAGATATCATTATAAGTTATGAAATATCACTATACATTTAGAGATGTCCTTGCGAAATAAAACATATCACTACTGGTTTAGAGATATAATTGTGTAATACGAGACATAACTATTTGGTTTAAGATATTGCTGTGAGATAAGAAATATTATTAGGTTAGAGATATTATTGTGAGATAAGAGATATAATTATTAGGTTAGAGATATTACTGTGAAGAAGAGTTATCCATATTGCGTTAGAGATATTAGTGTCAGATAAGAGACAGCACTATGAGGTAAGATATATCACTGTGAGATAACAGTTATCACCTTTGTGTGAGAGATATCACCCTGAGATAAGAGACATCACTATTCGATTAGGGATATCATTGTGAGATGATAGATGTCACCTTTAGGTTAGAGGTTTTACTGTGAGATATGATATATCATTGTGAGATAAGAGATACCACTTTTAGGTTAGAGATATCACTATGAGATAAGAGATATCATTGTGAGGTGAAAGATATCACTATTAGGATAGAGATGTCATTGTGAGACAAGAGATATGACTGTGAGATAAGTAGCATCACTATTGGGTTAGTGATATCACTGATATAAAGGGAATATCACTTTTAGGTTAGAGATGTCACTTTGAGATATGAGCTAGCACTGTGAGATAACAGACATCACTTTTGGGTTAGAGATATCACTGTGAGATAAGAGATATCGCTGTGAGATAAGTGGCATCACTATAAGGTTTTAGATAGCACTGATTTAAGGAGATATCACTTTTAGGTTAGAGATGTCACTATGAGATAAGAGATATCACTATGAGATAAGAGATATCACTTTTAGGTTAGAGATATCGCTGTGAGATCAGAGATATCACTTTTAGGTTAGAGGTATCACTGTGAGATCAGAGATATGACTGTGAGATCAGGCCAGGCTAGACTCACCACTATGGTACTGGTAGTCGTGGCTACGCTGGACTTGCCCGGGGAGTTGTTGAGGCTATGGTCTGTGTACAGTTGATGTAACTTAGCAACGGGCGATGGCGGCACCGAAGACGTCGACTGCCCGTCTCCGTCGTCTGCGGGACGGACATGGCCGCCGGATGTAGTACTGCCAACAGATTTGGTCCTGCGCACCGAGGACTTCCGAGTGTTCTTGCGGACCAAAGTTCCGGTTCTGATCAGCATGGACATGGTGTCGACATGGAGGAGGTTGGTGAGGCTGGAGTTGTTGAGTGCAGCACTGCCGAGGTTGGTGAGGCTGGAGTTGTTGAGTGCAGTACTGCTGAGGTTGGTGAGGCTGGAGTTGTTGAGTGCAGTACTACTGAGGTTGGTGAGGCTGGAGTTGTTGAGCGCAGCACTGCCGAGGTTGTCACTCTGGAATTGACAAATGATAGGTACGCACGTGAACACAGGATATTGCTGATGTAGAATACATGTGAACATAGATCTTAACTGATCTAGAGTACGACATGAACACATAACTTAACTGATCTAGAGGACGACATGAACACATAACTTAACTAATCTAGAATACGACATGAACACATAACTTAACTGATCTAGAATACGACAGGAACACATAACTTAACTGATCTAGAGTACGACATGGACACATAACTTAACTAATCTAGAATACGACATGAACACATAACTTAACTGATCTAGAGGACGACATGAACACATAACTTAACTGATCTAGAGGACGACATGAACACATAACTTAACTAATCTAGAATACGACATGAACACATAACTTAACTAATCTAGAATACGACATGAACACATAACTTAACTGATCTAGAATACGACAGGAACACATAACTTAACTGATCTAGAGTACGACATGGACACATAACTTAACTAATCTAGAATACGACATGAACACATAACTTAACTAATCTAGAATACGACATGAACACATAACTTAACTGATCTAGAATACGACAGGAACACATAACTTAACTGATCTAGAGTACGACATGGACACATAACTTAACTGATCTAGAGTACGACATGGACACATAACTTAACCGATCTAGAATACAACATGAAAAAAGAACTTGACTGATATAGAGTACGACATGAACACAGGACATGGCTTATCTAGTATCTACATGAGACAACATTCAAAATCAGGCTGTATTCTTTACAGCACGCACTCCCAGAGTGATGTCAGTGGAGGCTATTGTGTGAGTACATTAACTTGTGTGTATGTACATTAACTAGTGTGTGTATATTAATTGTAACAAAGCTCACACAAAGAGGACCAACGAGTTCTTCTAGTTAAATATAAATGGAGTTTTATTCCAAATCGATGACCACTACAACAATCTTATTACAATTCCGTAATTATCGTGACTTCTCTCCTCCAGGCCCAGATGTTTACTGACCACCTAACAACAAGCTACGTCACGACTTGAGCATCTTTCTTCCCATTCCATCCTGATGCTCAAGCGTGCTGTAACTTTGCCCACCTAACTTATACATTCTGCTACACCTTCCTATGTTTCAGAAAGACTTTTTCCCTTAAAAAGTCTTTACTCCTAATCCCTCTATTCTATTCCCTCTGTTTCCTTACCTCCCACAACTCCTCTAATCTTCCCCAAACCAATTCTATTTTAAGTAAATAATCTATTCGTAACTCTTTCCCTGCCACCACTATGAACTTCTTTTTCGTTCTTGGCCCTTCAAATATAACACATATTATTTACATATCCTTAATAACATTTACATCTCAACTTTATACAATACATCATAACACATCTTCTTAAATACTTCTTCTCCTCTTCATAAGCAATCCGCTTAAAATTTCAAACGCTGTACTCTTCTGATACCAACTCCCTATTGTCATCACCAACATTACTTACTAATTCTCTACTTTCAATCAGCTTGAGAACACTCGCACATGATAGAAAGACAAAGAATCGGTGCGCACCGGAGATTCAAAGAAGTAGAACTCTTTCTTACAAAAACCACACTTAGCTAAATCACACACACCTTTACCCCCCGATGTCATTTGAGACTTTATGTAATAAAGTCTAAAACAATTATATCCTCTACAGTACCACTTATTATGGCAACAGTTTACGCTGCTATCTACAGCATCAATTACCAACCATCAAAAATTATTATTCACTCCCCAAATGTCTATATATTACAGACACTACTAATTTTATGGCTCTTACTTCAACCTCACATTGTAATGTCAACCACAAAACACATCCCGAGGACACAATTAAAAAGGTCCATTATCCCTCAAGACCTCTTCCAACATTATACACATCACCTCACATAACTAATCTTCTCCTATACCTCACTCAGAATTCTCTCTTAATCTCGCCGAAAATTTCAGCGACCCCTTACTGTCCATTTATTATGGGCATATCAACTAAAATCAACAGTCCATATATCACGGACCCTCAAAAACCCCATGTCATTATGTCTCAACAATGTTCATTTCTCACACTTACAACCCTTTACTATTGTACTGCTATCCACAGTGTCTAATCAAACATGGATTCAATTCATGTTTTTCTATTTGTCTGGGGTAGCACGTTACCTACTTCTTCTTCTATAAACCAGAAATCCCGTGTCTCTTATGAAAGTACATCATGGCTCTTCTGACCCCATGGAAACTATGTTCAAAACTTTCCCCTCATTTACCCCACTGCGTTATTCTAATTAATCTTTTCTTCCCAATATGGCGTCCAATCCATATATTCAATCAATCCTCACTTAAATTCCCCATAACCATTTTACTTGTGTAGTAACCCCGTATGGCATATGTTTCCACAACTTCGCAACCATATCAACCTCTCTACGCTGATTATCACAGCAAACTTATTATTCAACAAGATAATGTGTCTCTCTGCTAGTCCCCAGTAGTTTATTAACTCTTTTCTGAACGAAGGGTCTTAAATAAAGCCCCATGGATTGTCTTTATTCTAGACAAACCCATAACTATTTGTAAATTAAACTTAACTTAACTAAATTTCTAACTTATTTATAAACAAGGTAATTTAACACACAAGACAATTCACTTAAATTATGAGTGAAGCGAAATAGAATCACAACAGGACATCATACCCCCCCCCCCCCCAAGTTTTTTTTATACATGTTTATGTTTCCCCTCATATTAAATAATGATATCAACTCATTCAAAGAAAAACATATTTTAAAATAATATAACATGCATTTTGTCAAATTAGAAGAAAATATTCTAGTGTTACCTAACACTACTGGTCTCTTTTACGGACCAATAGTTTGTACGCAAAAGTCTAAAAACACAATAATCCTATTTTAAAATCAAATAGTGACAATCATTTTACAGGACCAAATCAAGCAAAAAAACATATTATATATATATGAGGCATTAAAAGCTCAAATTCAATAAAAACAACTGTCTTCTCGCTAAAGAAAAGGTTTTCAAAAAAATAATTCACATAGAACTAACTACTTAAAGTGACCCAGCAACATTGGCCTCCTATACGAACCAATGTAACACCTATCTATTTAGCCAAGTCATGCCTATTTTGTTATACAACAAAACAACTCAATGCCACGCATTAACCCCAGAATACATCTATACATATCTGTTACCTACAGACCAATTCTTAACTTAGAACAATATCTGTTCTCTCCACACAAACAAAATCATTAATCACCAATGACCGTACTATCATTGATTCTCTCCCCTCACAATTTTCTATCTTTTACCAGACTAACTCCTAACACATCACAATATCTGGAATATCATCTTAAACAAGCACTGTAAACTACAGGTCAACTCATTTTATCTATTACTAGTGTGACGACTATCTCAATGTCATCTACCAGTCATCTATCTACCAATGGAACCTGTGGCTCGGCACACCAATTGTTTCCCTTGGATTTGTTCCAAGTATTACTACAACTACTTAATCACTACCGTTAACTACGGTATCTCCAACCTACTACGACCAGCAAAAATTGTGTCTATTTACTATAGACCTCTCACCAATACATCTACCTACTGTACCAATAACTAATTCTACTTTTAAGTTTCTCGTCTACCCGACGCAATTAACATTTCCTTCTCCTGTATCAGTACTTTCTATATCTCACCACCACTACTCTAAGCTATCCTCAAGTCTCTCCTATCCTTCTCACATCGTGACGATAGTCAAACTAGTCACACTTATCGGAACACCTTTTCTAACATTCATTTATCTAATCTTGTTTACCTCCATATCTTTCACTCCTCTTCCTATTTATCGGGATTCTTTCAGAACAGCAACCCACGCCACTTATAACTGACAGCAGACCTCACTTTTCTCGTTTCTCAGTATTAGGCATTCCTGCTTCGACATGTCCCTGTCAACAATACTAAACATGTTTTATGAAACGTCACTCAGAATGTTAACTCTCTTTCCGTCAACCTGTCATACAACTTCCATAATTTCCGTCCAACGTCAGATATTCTAACGAAAAGACATCACCATTCTCTAATCATGTTCTTTTTATCTCTCAATTTTCGCATACTCTATGTTCCACGTTTTATCAACGTCAGTTATCAACCACTCTTCGCACGGACAGTGATACACAACCTCGCTCTCATCTCACGACTACTCTCGCATCGCGACAACCTAACGTGTCTATACTATTACTTCAAAAAAAAAAAAACCAATTTAGACGCCAATTAAACATTCCAGCAATCACTCACCACAATCTAAGCGTATCGATCTCCTCTACACACATTGACACAAGATATATCAGCGCAACTATTACATTTTATCTATGTACTTCACTTAGGCGACGTCACCAAACCTCACTCCTACTTCACTCATCGCGACGAACACCTGTTTGTCTACAGTTATACTCACGTATGAACAACGCATAACCAGACGAATTACTCCACAGGACTTTCACAATTCACTGCTTTCTTATTTCTACTTTTCTCAATCATTCACTCCTTTACGAAGGTCAGAACCTATACATTATCTCTCGCAAACTATATCTCTTTTATACACTAACCAGCCCTATCTACTATCTCTCAGAACAAACCTCATTCCGCTGAGCCACTAAACTCGTAACTATCATTCTATACTTCTCCACACAACAACTTTCTCAGATTTAATCAGCTCTTCTTTCTCCGCAAACATGACGTAACTCGTATTCTTCAAGCATCAACTTCTACAGTCTTTTACTCTTAATATTCTCGCGTTCAACTGACTATGTTACACAGGATACTCAATTTCTCCTCAATCTATATCTCCTCATCAGACACTCCCGGTTGGCGCTGTCAACAATACTATCCTTACTTCTCAAACCACCAAGCGAAACAATCTCAGATATCACGTCATAGCTCTGAGTCGAACCATTTCTAGTACGAACATTCATACTTAGTTTATCTCTCTCTCTCTCTACTAATTCTGTGCTGAATCTACTCTACTTTAATCACACCAGTTATACATCACTCGACGTGATTAACTCTCTGTATCTATCCATTCCGGACAAAGGAGTATTTTTACCTTGTTTACTCTCCCTACATCGTAACCAAACACAAGATATCCTGTATTACGTATCCACGTAGAATATCATTTGTCGTAACTCTCTATCCTCAACTACACTATTGTCTACCCTGTACCATGTGATGCTACACCAAAAAAAATTCATCTGCCTATTTTAGACAGCCCATATGTATTTGCTCAAACCGCAATTCCTCTCATAAGCCAAAACAATGCCATATGTCCTTCGTCACCCAAAGAATTTTAACATCCATAGAGCGCATCCAAGCCAAATATTTCATTGTCTCTCAATACATTAGTACGTCTTTCTTTAATTATGGCATCTTCACTATCTGTTGTTAAACTGTTGTTAAAGTACTCAGGTCTTAAGGTCATATATTCTTCTATTTTTCTCAAGTCACTTTCTGTCGTTGAGTAAATTCCCGCTATCTGTCTATTATTATTCTTCTTCTTAAATGATTTCTTTCTATTTCCTTTATTTGCGTCGGTCTGCTCACTGTTTCCTGTATACCTTACGTAACGTTTATATTTCCCCATCTCGTCTTCAGATGACACACTGATAATAGTTCCTTCATCAGACTCATAGCCTACTGCAGACACGTCGATCCTATTCCCATATTCGCCTTTAGAACGTCTGACTTTCTTTCGCTTTCTTGGTATTCGTCTCTTAGCCTTCCCTACTTTCCTGTCATATAAACTGGTATCTAGTTCTAAAGAGTCACCAACCAAAACCCTGTCCGTCTGTCCACCAGCAACTACACCGTATGAGGGAACATCACGCTTCGAGTCAGGATCTGCTCGTAATACAATTCTCTCATTCTCCGAACCATCAGTATTTATAGTTGTTTCAGCATCACGGTATTTATTATAATATGCGGCGGTAGAAATATCTTCTCCGTAACCTGAACTCTCACACCTAATATTTTTACACCATTTAGGGATTAATTTAATGTCTATACCTGAGGAACTTGACATGGCAGTACCTCTATTAACTATCATACTACTATTTCTTTCTTCAATACTTTTCCTCTTTGGTTTCCTTTCGTCTTTGGTTCTCGTCTGTCTATCTTTCTTAACTTCAACTGTGTCTTCTTTTTCTAATTTCACCTAAGGTGGTTCCGCAATTTCCACCGTCTTAATAGTTTGCGTTCCCTTTTCTATTTTCTTAATTGACTGTACCTGGGTTGTCTTCTCTACAGTATCTATATGTGTCTGCGTACTATCATTTATCGTATTACTTGTCTGCGTCTGTGTCTCTCGGTCTATTCTCTTTATTAACACCGTCGTTTTCTTTTCCTGTCTAACAGTCATATTGGCAACCACCTTAGGAATAGTTGAATTTTCACTTACATTTCCTACTCTGTTCTTTGACCCTGACTTCAGATACTGTCTCCGTCTTTGTTCAAACCAGTCGTCACGTTTTTTCCTAGCAGTCTTGCTATAGGATGGCCACTTCCATAACTTCTTGGAAAAGTCTCTCTCAGGACCATTCTTGTATCTATAACAGCTATACCAGTCCGAACTTTCATAATTACGTCTGTTCTCACCGTCTTTTACCCTATAACCATTAGGCCTTGGTTCGTCATAACTATATTGTCTTCTGTCTTTATCAAGCAGTAGTTGTCTCCTGTTATTCTTTCCTACTCTATTGCAGCCTACCTTAAATCTATAAGGGTCTTGTCTAGTCATTCTGTTCTGCAACGTTTCTACAAAATTCTCTACTTCATTAACTGCTACCTTTAACTCTCCCAACCATGTACTAACACTTTGTAATTCTACATATAGTTAATTCATATTAACTTCTTTGTAATTTCTATCAAGCTTGAAACAATATTCCTACTTCTACCTCTGCATATTCCTTGGTACCTGGAAAAAAAACTTTTCTTGAGCTCAGCCGAAATAATTCTCAATTATGCCTGTTTCTCTACTGTGCTGTGATGAGTCTGCCATGCTGAAATATGTTGGTATATACTAAGAAAATCAAATTCACATTTGTAACCAGCTAATTTAAAGATATGACCGTATTTACTTTACACAATAGTCAAATGATATTTAAGGTTTACTAATTACCATAATCTCTGCTCCCGATCCAAGAAAGACGGATTTCTCTATGTTCGCTGAAAATGTTCTTGTCAGGTAGAACTCAAACGCTAGGAGTCTGTGTTAGTTGAAATGCTCCTCCAACCGATCACGCACTTCAGGTAGTTTCTTCTTCCAACGTTTCAGTAACTTCAGCCCCTGGTTGGGCCCCTACCAGCCTTGAACCTTCTCTTCACCCGATAACAGGGCACATCAAAGCGACGTCTTGAGAACTGGTGTAACTCACTAAAGCGATAATTTGGGTCCCCTCTTCAGTAGGTCGGCAGCCCAGTCTGCCCCTCCCACTTCCGAGAGTTCCCTACCGATATCGCTTCTGTTGATAACCTTCTCATTTCTTCTTATTTTTCAAATGAGCGAATGACTTGTTTCCTCAGTCTCTCAAGGTCACGACTCAACGGCTTTCAGTTCGCTCCAGGCAATCTTGATGCGAAGTAGATAACTGCCTTCTCAGTACGTCTCTACTTGCTTCTATTTGCCTTGAAGTTTCTTTTCCCTGAGCCTCTTATTTAGAAGGATCCAGAAAAAACGTGCTGGTTTTTCTCATTCTTTTGCTCAGTAAGATGGTAACATTCGTACAGCAACCCGCCATGGCAAGCCGGTTTTCATACCTCCTGATAACAACTGCCTGTACAGCTAGGATTCTTGATAGCAGGTCCGTACAGCGAGGTTCCCTGAAGAATACTTACAGACAACCACCCCTAGCCGGGCTTTTGGCTGCTGTAACTCTCACAGACGACGTAGTGGCCATTTATCAAACTCGTTTGAACGTTCAATATAAGTGTAGAACCGTGCCGTAACTCTGTCCCTGGGCAATTGATGCGAGCAGAACAAAGGTCTTCAAAATTCTGGAGTTACTTCGATGTGTTACATAGTAGACAGCGTTTTGAGATTCCGCGACTATCCAGGTTCAAATCCTAAGTCGTAGGCACCATTTAGTCCTCTGTAACAAAGCTCACACAAAGAGGACCAACGAGTTCTTCTAGTTAAATATAAATGGAGTTTTATTCCAAATCGATGACCACTACAACAATCTTATTACAATTCCGTAATTATCGTGACTTCTCTCCTCCAGGCCCAGATGTTTACTGACCACCTAACAACAAGCTACGTCACGACTTGAGCATCTTTCTTCCCATTCCATCCTGATGCTCAAGCGTGCTGTAACTTTGCCCACCTAACTTATACATTCTGCTACATAATCTGTGTGTATGTATATTAACTTGTGTGTGTGTGAGAGTAGATTAACTTGTGGGTGTGAGTACATTAGCTTGTGTGAGTACATTAACTTATGCGTGTGTACAGTAACTTGTGTTTGACAATATAAACTTCTGGTTAAGTACATTATCTTGTGCACGATTACATAATCGTGTGTTTAAGTGCGTTATCGTGTGTGTGTGTGTGTGTGTGTGTGTGTGTGTGTGTGTGTGTGTGTGTGTGTGTGTGTGTGTGTTTGTGTACATTAACTTGTGTGAGTGAGTACATTAACATGTGTGTTAGTAAATTTATTTGAGTGTGTCAGCACATTAACTTTTGTGTGAGTACATTAATTTGTCGAGTAAATTAACGTGTGTGTGAGTACATAAACGTGTGTGTGAGTACATTAACTCAATGTGTACATTAACTTATGTGCGTACATTAACTTGTGTATCAGTACATTAACGTGTATGTGAGTACAGTAACTTGCATGTGAGTATATTAACTTGTGTGTGTACATTAACTTATGTGAGTACATTAACTTGTATTTATGCATTAACTTGTGTTAGTACATTAACGTGTGTGTGTATGGGAGTACATTATCTTGTGTGTGTTAGTACACTAAATTGTGTATGCACATCAACGTGTGTGTGAGTACATTAACTTATATGCATACATTAACATATGTGTGAATATATTACCTTGTGTGTGTATATTAACTTGTGTGTGTGTGTATTTACTTTTGTGTGAGTACATAAACGTGTGTGTGAGTACATTATCTTGTGTGAGTATATTAATGTGTGTGTGTGTGTGTGTGTGTGTGAAAATGCATTAGCTTGTATATATGTTAATACACTAAAGTGTGTGTACATTAATTTGTGTGTGTGTGAGTACACTAACTTGTGTGTATAGATTAACTTGTGTGTGAGTAAATTAACATGCATCTGCGTACAATAACGCGTGTAAGTAAATTAACTTGTGTGAGTACATCAGCTTGTGTGAGTACATTAACGTATGTGTGAGTACATTAACTTGTGTGTGTGCGTGTGTGTGGGTATGTGTGTTTGAATACATTAGCTTGTCCGTGAGTACATTAACTTGTGTGTGTGAGTACAATAATTTGTGTGAGTACATTAACATGTGTGAGCGTGAGTGAGTAAATTAACTCGTGTGTGTGTTAACTTGTGTGTGTGTGTGTGTCTGTAATAACTTGTCTTTGTGTGTGTGCACATTAACATGTGTATGAGTACATTAACTTGTGTGTGTACATTAGCGTGTTTAAGTACATTAACGTGTGTGTGTATGTGTGTGCGCGCGTGTGTGTGTGTGTGTGCATCAACTTCTTTGTGAGCACATTATCTTGTGTGTGAGTACATTTACTTGTGTGTGGGTACATTAACTTGTGTGTGTGAGTACATTACCTTGTGTGTGTGTACATGTACATGTGTATGTGAACATTAATTTGTGTGTGAGTATATTACCTTGTGTGAATATATTAACTTGTGTGTGTGAGTACATTATATTGTGTTTGAGTATTATAATTTATGTGAGTATGTGATTATGTTAGTACATTATCTTGTGTGTGAGTAAATTAACTTTTGTGTGCACATTATCTTGTGTGTGAGTACATTTACTTGTGTGTGGGGACATTAACTTGTGTGTGTGAGTACATTAACTTGTGTGTGTGTACATTTACATGTGTATGTGAACATTAACTTGTGTGTGAGTATATTACCTTGTGTAAATATATTAACTTGTGTGCGAGTACATTATATTGTGTTTGAGTATTATAATTTATGTGAGTATGTGTTTATGTTAATCCATTATCTTGTGTGTGAGTAAATTAACTTTTGTGTGCACATTAACTTGCGTGTGAGTACATTATCTTGTGTGTGTACATTAACTAATGTGAGTACATTAATTTGTGTGTGTGTGTGTACATTAACTTGTGTGAGCACATCAACTTATATGTGAGTACATTAGCTTTTGTGTGAGTACATAAGCTTGTGTGTGTACATTAGGTTATGCGTTAGTACACGAACTTGTGAGTACATTAACATCTGTAAGTACATTAACTTGTGTGTGAGTACATTAACGTGTGTGTGTGTGCATCAACATGTGTGCGAGCACATTATCGTGTGTATGAGTATATTAACTTGCGTGTGTGCACATTAACTTGTGTGTGAGTACATTAGCTTGTGATTGAGTATATTAACTTGTATGAGTACATAAACTTGTGTGTGAGTACAGTAAATTATGTGTGAGGACATTATCTTGTATGTGAGTATATAATCGTGTGTGTAAGTACATTAAATTGTGTGTGAGTACAGTAACATTTATGTGAGTACATATCTTGTGTGTGAGTACATTAACTTGTGTGAGTACATTAAATTGTGTTTGAGTACATCATTTTGTGTGTTAGTACATTAACTTGTCTGTTTACATATTAACTTGTGGGCGAGTATATTACCTTATGTGTCAGTACATTAACTTGTGTGTGAGTACATCAGTTTTGTGTGTTAGTGCATTAACTTGTCTGTTTGTATAATATCTTTTGGGTGAGTATATTACCTTATGTGTCAGTACATTATCTTTTGTGTGGGTACATTAACTCTTGTGAGTACATTAACATGCGTTAATATAGAAGTTAGTGCGAGATCTTAGCGTCTCGAGTGTGCGTGCACTGACGTAAATGGACAGACGTTGCTGTTCAGTGTGTGAGTATACACACATGCAGGGACAATTGTTAAACTTCCGTGCCTCCAGCCAACCTTCATTCTCGCTGTGAATCCCATGAACTGCCTCACACACGCCACTGTGAATCCCATGAACCGCCGCACAGACGCCGCTGTGAATCCCATGAAAGGCCATTCAGACGCCCTGTTCTGACTCGCGCATTATTTAACACCATTTCCACAACCTGGTTTCACGGATACTCGCGGCCAGAGTTCCGCCAGCCACAACAGGCCACCAGTGTCCAGAAGTTAACTTAATTATATCTCGCCGTACTTGTCGAGGTGCGAGATCTGAGCTCCTACCCTAAGGAATCCCTGTCACAACCCTGACCTCTGTCACCTTATGTCACACTGTCACACTTCCCAGTGTTATCTCAAGTTCATTTTAACTGACAACCGAAACACATTCAAACACATTAGGTCACTTTAAAACTGTAATGTTTCTTCCATCTAAAGAAATATACCTGTGATCTCCCATGTCGATTAATCTGTTGTTATTTTTTTTCCCAACTAGCAGTGTGGGTTATGGTCTCCAATTTCAGTTGGGCAGGTGTTTTTTTTTAAAGTGGAGACAATGGCAACGGTCATCGACTAGAATGGTCACTACTAAGAAGGAAAGCAATGGCAAACTACCTTCTCTACATTTGCCTATAAAATCACGTTTCGTCAAGTCATAAAGATTAAGAGAAACGGCGTTAATGGAGGTTTCATAAAAACAGTCATGTGCACCAGGTGACCCCAGAACGAACGAACGAACGAACTTTATTTTCGAAGGGTAACAAATTGGGCAACGCAGGCCCTGCTTACATTTGGCCCTTCCAATCACTCATCTTTCGTTCATCAGTGCATAGTGCATTCACATAGGAAAAAAAGTACTGTCAAATGAATGTTGTAAGCATAAACAATGCATGTTACCATGTTATGAGACAAATCTCCCACCCACCTATCCATCCCCTATCCATCCGCGTGTCCCCCACACACACATCCACCACCCAACCACACACATACCCACAGGCACATACATGACCCCATCCATCCACCCATCCCCCAACCCACACATCCCCCACACACCCCCACATACACCATCTCCACACACACAAACACACACATCTCCCACCCACCACACACCCCCACACACACATCCCCCACCCACCCACACACAAACCTAGACACACATGCATGCAACCACCCATCCATACCCACCCACACATCCCCCCACCTTCACACATCTCCCTACCCACACGCACACATCCTCCACCCACCCCCAACCTACAAACACTCACCCTCCCACACATCCTCCACCCACCCACTCGCCAACCACCCCACCCCCGATCTCCAATCCCCAATTACAATCCCTTAACTACACATCTCATCACCCATACACTCCAGACCGTCACCAAGCGATTGGGTGCAAAATGTTACCATCATTGAAAGGGAGAACAAAGGTCAATGGAACTATGAGTGGGGGTGGTAAATTTGATAATATTAAGAAAGAAATAGGAAGACTGAATATTAACATGGATTGGACAATATAACATACGAGTAATATAACATTATCACTTCTGGTGTAGGAAAAAATAACAGCGTTGGATAGCAATTACAATGGATATGGAGAGATCAAAGTCTATCGAAGGATATTGGACTGTGTCAGACAGAATATTACTGGTAAAGTTGAGTGGCAGACCTTGTGATCTCAACATCGTACACTTTTATGCACCAACAACAGACAGCAGTGAGAACAGCATCGATGAATTTTATCATGCTTTTGAGCGTGCCTTCAAGAAAAGCAAGAATTCAGAATTAAATATCATAATGGGAGACTTGAATGCTAAAGTTGGAAATAAACAGGACAGATGCGTAATAGCAAGTATGAACTAGGGGAACATAATGGAAGAGGTTGCAGACGTGTACAATGGGAAAAAGAGCATGATATGATTATTGGAAGCATCTGTCATCAACAACACTCAAAGAGTATATGGACATGGAGGAGTCCTAACCATAAGATCAGAAATTAGATTAATTACTTTCTCATCAACAAAAGATTTCGAAATGCCTTAAAAGTCGCGAAAACTATACTAAGCGCAGACTGCTACGGCGACCATAGATTAAGCATAAGCAATATACATATACAATTAAAGAAGATCAAATATACTCACAAATTTAAAAAAAAAAAAAACACACACACAACATTTGATCTACGTGCACTGAAGATTGTGGAGACAACAGACACATTCAAAGTAGATGTAAAGAACAGATTTGATGCATTTTCCTATCTGGAGATATTATTTCAAAATGTCAGTGACCAATGGGAAATACGAAAGAAATCAGTCAGCCAAGTTGCAGAAACAACCGTCCCAAAAATGTTGGTTATAGGAAGTAACACATGAATGACGGAAAACATGTTACAACTGATGGAAATAAGAATCAAATCAAAAATAACCATGATCATTATGAAGATCTTCAAACGAAAATTAGAAAATTATGCAAAGAGGCAAACAAGTATGACTCAGAGGAAAATTGTATGGACTCTGCAAACCAACACCAAATCAATGCATAAAAGAATTAATGCCATTATTAACAAACGAACACATACATCAACGGGTTGCTTAAAAACGAAAGATGGCAAAATTATAACAGCAAAATATCCGATTTTAAATGCGTGGTCAGATTATGTGAAAGACCTGTATGATGGTACAAGCGAGGAACAGTAGGATATTCGGAATAATAATGAAGTTCCATCACATTTGAAGATGGAAATTGAGAATGCTTTTAACCATTTGAAAACTGACAAGACCACGGGTCCAGACAACATAAATTATCAATGCCTTATAGAAGAATATGGAATAGATTAGGTGTCTAAACTGCTGGACACAATATATGATGCTGGAAATATACCTCCTGAATTATGTATTTCATATTTATTGCAATCCCGAAGAAATCGTGAGCCTTGGAATGTAATTAACATCGAACAATTAGTATAACAGTTCAGAGTGACGTTAGATTAAAAACTCTGTGATTGTTGAAGCACAAAAGAAATACATCATGCGACCCACTCTATGATTGTGGAAGGACAGTGTTGACATTAGAATTAGTACATTCTACCCACTCTATGATTGCGAAAGGACAGTGTCGACAGTAAAATTACTACATTCTACCCACTCTGTGATTGTGGAAGGACAGTGTCGACAGCAAAATTACTACATGCTACCCACTCATTGAATGTGGAAGGACAGTGTCGACAATAGAATTACTACATACTACCCACGCTGTGATTGTCTAATGACACTGCCTACAATATAATTGCAACATACTACCACCATATGCAAGTGTCGACAACAATACACAATCTACTCACTCTACGATTGTTCAAGGACAACAGAACACAATCTACGCAATCTGCGATTGATCAATGATAGTCTCAAATAGAGACCTGCAACAAACTACAGATGCTGAGATGTTTGACAGAACCTGATCGCCACAACCTGGGCCGATGTTGATATTGACAGGCCAGGGGTAGTCTGTGGCACGACCTCATATTGGAACACGGGATCCACTTGTAGAGATAATCTCAGAACCGATCCCCGTAGACAATTGGGGACGCGTGACCACACACTTGTCTGCGGTATTACACCCGGAATATTCACCTCGTCTCGAGGAAATCATTCTGCATCAATTATTTTTTCAGGTCATGTGTAATACTATATATTTGTCAGTCTCGCTGAAGAGATCTGTCTGTGGCTGGACAGAAGGACGTCATGTGATGTTTCAGTGTTCATTCATACCAGATCTGTCTGTGGCTGGACAGAAAAAGATCAAGTGATGTAGCAGTGGGCATTCATGCCAGTTCTGTTGTCTGTGGCTGGACAGAAGAAGATCATTTAATGTTTTTTTTTAAATGTTGCGTAACTTTTACAGGACGTTGCAGTCAACATCAGCGTTTTTCAGCGACTGTTGACGTACTAGGCAAGTTGTTACGTTCAGTAGCTTGCCATTGCTTTCTGAACGACCGGCTCACATACCCCCGTTAGTTACCAGCGTTGCGCGAACCGCTGCCGATTCTCGCAGCTGCTGTTTTCCCCACGTGGATATACGGGATTACGAACAGTAATGTCGTTAACGCGGCATATTTGTCTGCTGCTGGACAAGGAGATCATGTAATGTAACAGCGGGTATTTATAGATGTGGCCTCACATGCCAGCACTAAAGGCGAATGTTACACGGACCTCGATTGTTACTGTTTATCAATCGCTCGCATATATTGTTATTTTCTGGCAATTTTTCGCATACATTGTTACATACTATGAGTCTTTCATACGCATTGATACAATTTATGAGATGTTCATATACATGTGACAGTTTATTCCATGCTGAGTCTTCGTAGACTTAGATGGATAGGACATCTTAGGAGGATGGATGATGGTAGAATACCAAAGGATATCTTTTTTGGTGAATTACAGATGGGTAAGAGATCTCAGGGTCGGCCTCTACTACGATACAAAGATGTGTGTAAGCGGGACATGATTGATACAGGCATTGACAATGCACATTGGGAGCAAGTCGCCGCTGAACGTGTTGCATGGAGGGCAAATATCAGAAATGGAATAAAGTCAAAGGAGAAAATTATTGCAGAAAAGTCACACACCAAGCGTTTGAGACGTAAGATGGTGCATGATGGTGGAAATGACCACGTGTTCACATGCACCCACTGTGAACGGACATTTACAGCGCAAATTGGCCTTATCAGTCACACTCGCTACCGCCATAGTTAAAAGTTATTATGCCTTTTTAGAGCACAAACTATCGTCTGTGAAGACGGCAAGGTGCCAATGGATGGATGGATATACATTGTTACTTTCTATTAATCGTTCATATACATTGTTACATTCTATTAGTCGTTCAAATAAATTGTTACATTCTATTAGTCGTTCATAAATAATGTTACATTTTATCAATCATGCGCATAAATTGTTACATTTTATCAATCGATTAATTTGGTTATTTCGGAATTTGAATTTTCAATATTGAGCACAACCCACTACAGGCAACGCTGATCGTATTCTGGTATGAACCTAAGGCCTATCCACGTCAATATGGAAGCACTATACTCGAGTTTCGCCCTCGTTTGAGCTCGTCAGTAGTGCATATCCCTGACCGGATCCGGAAACAAGCCCCAGATCACTGGCGTGTGAAGCGGGTGTGTTTTATCAATCGTCGCAAACATACTAACCTTCTAGGAGTCGACACCGTATATTGTTACATTCTTCGAGTCGTTTATATACACAATTACATTCTTCGAGTCGTTCATATATATTGTTACATTATATGAGTCGTGCATATACACTATTACATTCAGGCTTGTCCATTGGACATAGTTTTCTGTCCCATCCCATGGTAATTTATGCCTGTCCCATCCAATCCCATTCCATGGGATTCCTATTATAATATTAATATGGAATACAGTTCAAATAAAGTTGTGAAATTTATGAAAGTTTAGGTTTAGTGTCTACTAAATAAGATTGCATGCACAAAGAGACATATAAAACGAGATAATTTATTAATTTTAAAATTCAAACGTATTTTATAAAACAAATAAAAAGTTTAATCTAAATATGACAATTTAGTGTCAATCTGACACTCTCATTCTGTTTCTGAGTCACTCTGCTCATTCAGTACATTATCAATTTCCTGCTGATCGACTGTTTCTAATAATTCATTTAACCCATGAATCCCTTATTATTTACACTTAGACAAATTTGTGAAAAAACTATTGAATATAGTGACCAGCAGAAAATTGTGTTTGTAGATCAGGAAAAGGCTTTTGATAGAGTAGACAGATACAAATTATGGACCATCCTTGAAGACTATGGGATAGAAGGGCAACTGCTAGAAAACATCATAGCCATGTACCACTCGAGCCAAAGTGCAGTAAGAACACAGGAAGGTATATCAGATATGTTCACAGTCAATACAGGAGTGAGGCAGGGATGTGTGCTCTCTCCCCTGCTATTCAATATCTACATGGACAGAATTTCCAAAGAAGCAAGTTTTCTCCCCACGACGCTTGTCGGCAGAAGTGGAAGATGATGATGATGATGATGATGATGATGAATCCCTGAACCAAAAATCAACACACGCTACCAAAACTAGCCCCCCCCCCCCCCCCAAACAAACAAACAGCAACAAAAATACCGCATCACGCCAACACGTTAAATTTCCCGCAAAAAGTCCTAGAAACTCTTTGTTACCAATGCCAAACCTGGACAATGACAGTAATAAAGAAAAGAAACATCACAACAACATAAATCAGATCCCTGAGAAGAATACTCAATGTATCAAGATGAGATAAGATCAGAAATGAAGAAATCCTGAAAAGTTGCCTTGTTTGGCGTGAAATTTGCTCAACTGGCAACACTGCTTAGCAGTGCGTATTACGTATTTTTGCTACGACGATCAGTGCTCTGCAGTCTTTTTCCAGTTACGTCACACTTTTATAATTTTAATTGCTGGTGACGCACCAAAATGTAATCTTATATTATAAAAGGTTATGTGTATTTATTTATTTTTTCGGTGTTTTACTGCAAAATAAAGAATAGGTACAACTATATAAAGGGGGAAAATAAAAGGAGGATAAAAAGCTTTAAAAATGGTTAAAAAATAAAACGTAGATAAGGTTGCTATGGCATGGTTACTGTCGCATGGGAAAAACATGGATTTGCCATGGAAATAACACCCGTGTCCAAACATACAGTGTTTTTTTTTCTTGGTGTAACTTATAGCCATACATTATTATCTTCTATCAATCGTCCCCATTTCTTGTTACTTTCTATCACCTGGTTCAATATGTTGTAGCTTTCTATTACTCGTCTCCATTTATTGCTAATTTATATCCCTTGTATCCATTTTGTGTCAATATGTTGTTGCTTTCTATTTTTTTCTTTTAAAGTTGCATATCCTTTACAGGACGTTGCAGTCAACCCCAGCATTTTATTGCTGTTGTTGATGCCTTGGCAAGTTTTTACGTTCAGAAGTTTGCCATTGATTTCTGAACGACCGGCTCCCATACCAACACGTTAACACCAGCGCGACATCGTCTGCTGCCAAATCGGTCGCCGCAGTGTTTCGAACTCGGGTAAGCGACATCACGAATCGCGTCCGCAACGCCATCGCCAAATAAGACTGCTTCTCAGTATAATGTTAAACAGTGTAACATACAAGTATGACACCTTATATTAAATCTTTCTACATATCTCCTTAAGATATCTCCTTAAATTACATGTGTATGTACAGCTCTGCAGCTGGGCAGAGAAGGGCACTCACTTATCCTGACAGTCGGATTCGGCTGTCAAAGGCTTATGTAACAGAACTCCATGTGTATGTGGAAGTCAAGGGGAAACCACCACATTGTCTTCCCAAGACACACTCCAATGTCAGTAAACGACGTCAATTACTGTTTTAGGACATCATCGTCCGGTCGGTACAGTTAAGTGAAACGAGTACCACCAAATCGTCATCCAAAGACTGAAGGCAGCATCTTAATTAAAACAAATAAGCTTCAAATAGGTACATGGAATATTATAGCGTTAAGTGAGCTTGGAAAGTTACACAATGCTATAAGTGAAATGGAAAGAATACAATTGAATATTCTAAGCGTAAGTGAGATGAGATGGAAGGCAAAATTATAAACGAAAAACGCACAATAATTTATTCTGGAGGGAATACACACGAAAAAAGGAGTAGGGCTAATATTTGATAAACAAACAACCAAATCAATTAATGGTTACTGATGTATTTCAGACAGGTCACATTGAAAGGCAAGCCAATAGATATAAATATTGTACAAGTATACGCACCAATAACAAGCAGTAGTGATGAAGAAATACAACATTTTTACGATGAAGTAGACATGGCAATGTCTCAAATTAAATCACAAGATATAAAAATAATACTAGGTGATTTTAATGCAAAAGTAGGAAAAGGAAACATGGTGGATGTAGTGGGAAATTATGGTTTAGGTACAAAAAATGAACGAGGAGAACAACTAATAGAATGGGAAAATATCAATGATATGATAATTGGAAACACCTGGTTTAAACACCATAAAAGACGACTTTACACGTGGAAAAGCCCTGATAAGAAAATACTCAACCAAATTGACTACATGCTTATTAATAAAAGGTTTCGAAATGCGTTAATTAATGTAAAGACAATGCTGGGTGCTGACTGTAATAGTGATCGTGTACCACTATGTGGTATAATAAAAGTAAGACCGAATAGACGAAAAAACATGGTTAGGAACATGAGACATAATAAAGAGGTTTTGGGGGTAGATAAAGAAATTCAAGAACAATACAGCGTGATTGTGAAAATTAGGTATAATGCAATAGCTAAAATACAGAATACAAACGAACAATGGGAAATGTTAAGGGATTCCATTCATCAAACGAGCAAAGAAATATTACCGGTGAGAAGCCAAAAGGCTAAGAAACAAATGGGTGACTTAAGAAATATTAAAGTTGATGGCCAAAAGAAAAAAGAGTAAAAATGATAGACATGTATATAATGAGGTAAATAAAGAAATAAGAAATAATGGTGTGAAGGCAAAAGAAAGTTGGTTGAATGAACACGCAAATGTGACAATAAGAAAGAGACAAACATCTATTTTGGTCATGTGATGAGAAGAGAGGTGCTGGAGAACATCGTGACAACTGGAAAGATCCAAACAAGGGAAGAGAGGCAGAGGCAGACCACGAGAAATGATGCTGGATAGATTGCGACGGTGGCACAGGGGAATATCAACGGCAGAGTTTATCCAGAAAAGACCGAGATCTGTGGAGAGTCATGAAAGCCTATGCCAGTCGACACGGTACTTGATGATGATATGTTAAATTACATTTAAATGTGTCCTTACATTACATTTGTCTGTATATCTCTTTATATTATATATGTCTATATTTATCCTTAAATTACATATGTATATATATAACCGTATATTGCATTTGTCTGTATACCTCTTTATATTACATCTGTATGTATATCCCCTTATATTACATGTATCTGTATATCTCTCTATATTACATCTGTCTACATATCTTCTAATATTACATATGTATGTATATCTCTTTACATTACAACTGTATATATATCTCATTATATTACATTTGTCTGTATATCTCTTTATATTACATCTGTCTATATATCTCTTTATATTACATGTCTGTGCATCTCCTTATATTACATTTGTCTGTATATCTCATTATATTACATATGTCTGTGCATCTCCTTATATTACATTTGTCTGTATATCTCTTTATATTACATCTGTCTGTATATCTCAAAATATAAAACATCTATCTGTGCATCTCCTTATATTACATTTGTCTGTATATCTCATTATATTCCATCTGTCTGTGCATCTCCTTATATTACATGTGTCTGTATATCTCTTTATATTACATTTGTCTGTATATCTCTTTATATTACATGTGTCTGTGCATCTCCTTATATTACATTTGTCTGTATATCTCATTATATTACATCTGTCTGTGCATCTCCTTATATTACATTTGTCTGTATATATCTTTATATTACATCTGTCTGTATATGTCATAATATAAGACATCTTTCTGTGCATCTCCTTATATTACATTTGTATATCTCATTATATTACATCTATCTGTGCATCTCCTTATATTACATTTGTCTGTATATCTCCTTATATTACATCTGTCTGTGCATCTCCTTATATTACATTTGTCTGTATATCTCCTTATATTACATTTGTCTGTGCATCTCCGCATATTACATTTGTCTGTATATCTCCTTATGTTACATCTATCTGTGCATCTCCTTATAATACATGTGTCTGTATATCTCATTATATTACGTCTGTCTGTATATCTCTTTATATTACATGTCTGTATATCTCATTATATTACATCTGTCTGTGTATCTCCATATATTACATCTGTCTGTATATCTCATTATATTACATCTGTCGGTATAACTCCTTATATTACATCTGTCTGTGTATCTCCTTATATTACATCTGTCTGTGCATCTCCTTATATTATATTTGTCTGTATATCTCATTATATTACAACTGTCGGTATACCTCCTTATATTACTTCTGTCTGTGTATCTCATTATAATACATCTGTATGTGTATCTCCTTATATTACATCTGTCTGTGTATCTCCTTATATTACATCTGTCGGTATACCTCCTTATATTACATCTGTCTGTGTATCTCCTTATATTACATATGTCGCTATACCTCCTTATATTACATCTGTCTGTGCATCTCCTTATATTACATATGTCTGTGCATCTCCTTATATTACATCTGTCTGTGTATCTCCTTATATTACATCTGTCTGTGTATCTCCTTATATTACATATGTCGCTATACCTCCTTATATTACATCTGTCTGTGTATCTCCTTATATTACATATGTCGCTATACCTCCTTATATTACATCTGTCTGTGTATCTCCTTATATTACATCTGTCTGTGTATCTCCTTATATTACATCTGTTTGTGTATCTCATTATATTATATGTGTCTGTGTATCTCCTTATATTACATATGTCGCTATATCTCCTTATATTACATCTGTCTGTGTATCTCCTTGTATTACATCTGTCTGTGTATCTCCTTATATTACATCTGTCAGTGTATCTCCTTATATTACATATGTCTGTGTATCTCATTATATTACATCTGTCTGTGTATCTCCTTATATTACATCTGTCAGTGTATCTCCTTATATAACATCTGTCTGTGTATCTCCTTATATTACATCTGTCTGTGTATCTCCTTATATTACATCTGTTTGTGTATCTCATTATATTACATGTGTCTGTGTATCTCCTTATATTACATATGTCGCTATATCTCCTTATATTACATCTGTCTGTGTATCTCATTATATTACATCTGTCTGTGTATCTCCTTATATTACATCTGTCAGCGTATCTCCTTATATTACATCTGTCTGTGTATCTCATTATATTACATCTTTTTGTGTATCTCCTTATATTACATCTGTTTGTGTATCTCATTATATTACATGTGTCTGTGTATCTCCTTATATTACATATGTCGGTATACCTCCTTATATTACATCTGTTTGTGTATCTCATTATATTACATTTGTCTGTGTATCTCCTTATATTACATCTGTCAGTGTATCTCCTTATATTACATCTGTCAGTGTATCTCCTTATATTACATCTGTCAGTGTATCTCCTTATATTACATCTGTCTGTGTATCTCCTTATATTACATTTGTCTGTGTATCTCCTTATATTACATATGTCACTATATCTCCTTATATTACATCTGTCGGTATACCTCCTTATATTACATCTGTTTGTGTATCTCATTATATTACATTTGTCTGTGTATCTCCTTAAATTACATATGTCTGTGTATCTCCTTATATTACATTTGTCTGTGTATCTCCTTATATTACATCTGTCTGTGTATCTCCTTATATTACATCTGTCTGTGTATCTCCTTATAGTACATCTGTTTGTGTATCTCTTTATATTACATCTTTCTGTGTATCTCCTTATATTACATCTGTCTGTGTATGTCCTTATATTACATCTGTCTGTGTATCTCTTTATATTACATCTTTCTGTGTATCTCATTGAATTACATCTGTCTGTGTATCTCCTTATATTACATATGTCGCTATACCTCCTTATATTACATCTGTCTGTGTATCTCCTTATATTACATCTGTCTGTATATATCCTTATATTACATCTGGCTGTGTATCTCCTTATATTACATCTGTTTGTGTATCTCATTATATTATATTTGCCTGTGTATCTCCTTATATTACATCTGTCTGTGTATGTCCTTATATTACATCTGTCTGTGTATCTCTTTATATTACATCTTTCTGTGTATCTCATTGAATTACAACTGTCTGTGTATCTCCTTATATTACATTTGTCTGTGTATCTCATTATATTACATATGTCGGTATATCTCCATATATTACATCTCTCTGTATATCTCCTTATATTACATCGTTGTGAATATCTCCTTATATTACATATGGCTGTGTATCTCCTTATATTACATCTGTCTGTATATATCCTTATATTACATTTGTCTGTATATCTCCTTATATTACATCTGTCTGTATATCTCCTTATATTACATCTGTCTGTATATCTCCTTATATTACATGTGTCAATATATCTCCTTATATTACATGTGTCTGTATATATCCTTATATTACATCTGTCTGTTTATCTCCTTATTTTACATATATCTGTACATCTTATATTAGATCTGTCGGGATATATCCTTATATTACACCTGTATGTATTTCTCCTTATATTACATGTGTCAATATATCTCCTTATATTACATGTGTCTGTATATATCCTTATATTACATCTCTCTGTATATCTCCTTATATTACATCGTTGTGTATATCTCCTTATATTACATATGGCTGTGTATCTCCTTATATTACATCGTTGTGTATATCTCCTTATATTACATATGGCTGTGTATCTCCTTATATTACATCTGTCTGTATATATCCTTATATTACATGTGTCAATATATCTCCTTATATTACATCGTTGTGTATATCTCCTTATATTACATCGTTGTGTATATCTCCTTATATTACATCTGTCTGTATATATCCTTATATTACATGTGTCAATATATCTCCTTATATTACATCGTTGTGTATATCTCCTTATATTACATATGGCTGTATATCTCCTTATATTACATCGTTGTGTATATCTCCTTATATTACATATGGCTGTGTATCTCCTTATATTACATCTGTCTGTATATATCCTTATATTACATGTGTCAATATATCTCCTTATATTACATGTGTCTGTATATATCCTTATATTACATCTGTCTGTTTATCTCCTTATTTTACATATATCTGTACATCTTATATTAGATATGTCGGGATATATCCTTATATTACACCTGTATGTATTTCTCCTTATAGTACATTTATCTGTACATTTCCTTATATTAGATCTATCGGAATATCTCCGTATATTACATCTTTCTGTTCGTCTCCTTATATTATACATGCCTGTAATTTTTCTTGTATTTGCAATAAACCTATGTATGCGCGAGAGCGCGCACGCATGTGTGTGTAGGTGCGTGTGTTTAGCTGTGTCTGTCTATGTGCCAGCGTGATTGTATGTGAATGTATCACTGATTGTGTGCACGTATTTTCCTGACACAATAAATCAAGTTTGCCTTCACGTCAGCTGTTCTTTCCCAATTCTGGAACTTTCTATAACAACTGTCAACTTCCTGTCCAGTAAAACTGGCCTATGGCGGCTGGTGATTGTCCAGATCTGACACCCGTGTTTTGTCTTTCCATCGACGGCAACCAGGTCAGTCAGCGGCATCTTAACATTCTACCACAGCGACAGTTACCTTAATAATTCACATTCACAGTCTCCGTGGCGAAGGCGATGAGAACGCTGTTTTAAATTCCGCTTACCTGCGTTCTAAACACATCTGTGCGCGATTTAGCAGCAGACCGCTTCGGCTGAATTGTAACGAATTGTTATGGGAGCCGGTCGTTCAGAAAGCAAGGGTAAACTACTAACGTAAACTTGCCAGGACATCAACAACAGCAGTAAAATGCTGATGTTGACAGCAATGTCCTATAAAAACCTGGTCGACATTGTGCCTAAGGTCAGTGATAACAGCCAACCGACTGTCCGACTGACAGCAATGTCCTATAAAAAGGATATGGAAAAAATAAAACTTCACATGTAACACTTCACATATGTTACGCTACACGTACATAACACTTCACTTACATAACGCTTCACATACATTACACTTTACATACATGGTGAGATGAGACACTACACATACATAACACTTCACAAACATAACACTTCACATACATAATACATCTCATAAATTACACTGCACATACCTAGCACTTTACATACATACCACTTCACATAACAACACTTCATATACTTAACACATCACACACATAATACGTCACATGCAAAACACTACACAGCAGAGGTGTTTCCAAGGCACCAGGGCCGGGTTATATACTGGCCAAGACCTATTGACGCGTCCTCGTCGAGCGTCCTGGGCAATAGGTCCCTTCGGGGTCCTGGCTAAAGTCAGTAGGATCGCCGATTCCTCCGAAGTCGGAGAGTGTCTGCCTGTACGGCGAGGAACCACCAGTCTGCACACCAATAAGCCAGACATGGGACAACGGATACTCACGCAAACCTCAGGTCCTGAATGACATCACATTGATGTTGGACAACAGGATGTCTTCATCCGACATAAAGGACTTCGCGTTGGAGCTCAAGCCAACGAACACAAGCAAGCAAGCAAGCACTCCACATAATAACACTTCATATACTTAACTTCACATACATAATAGGTCACATGCATAACAGTCTACATAATAACACTTCCTACACTTAACACTTCACATACATAATACTAATACGTCACATGTATAACATTCCACATACATAACACTTTACATAAGTAAAACTTGACATACGTGATACTTCACACACGTAATGCTTCACATATGTAATACTTCATATACGTAATACTTCACACGTATAATTCTCCACATTGGTAAGATATCACACACGTAACACTCCACACACGTAACTCTCCACACACATAACTCTTCACATACGTAAGATTTCACATAGGTAATACTTCACATAGGTATGACTTCACACACGTAACACTTCGCACAGGTACCTCTCTCCACAAATGTGAATCCAACACACACTCCAACACTAGCCTACAATCCAACGTTACCACCCCTGCACCTGGGAACAGCTTGTTGCGTCAAGATGCAGATGTGAGGGCCAGCCGGGTAAGGAGGGGTACAGGAAGTGTCCAGCAGTGCAACATGTTGACCCGGCACAATCTGTCCAGCAGTGCAACATGTTGACCCGGCACAATCTGTCCAGCAGTGCAACATGTTGACCCGGCACAATCTGGAATCGGAGTCAGCTGCTGCTGCTACCTTTTGTATACGTGCTTTGTTGATGCCCAGGTGAAGCCAAGTGTCTAATCTTCAGTGGCCCTTGTTGTAATATTTGAACACGTAATTTATGCAAAATTTCTTGAGCTGATTATAATTTCGGCATTATAATTTTGACTCACACAGATTTATTTGTTGCAAGATTTCTTGCCTGGCATATTTCGCTGCATCTCGTCAGGCGTATACTGCAGAGTCATATATCATATGAAGAGAATACATTATTAATACTTGAGCAGTAACACCTGAAACAGTCACAGGTATTGTTCCAATGTGGAGCAACTGTTATCTCCACGGTCATTTTGAATTCAAAACGAACCCTTTCTATTTGCATAAAACCGACTGGAATTGCCTAATTGATAACGCCTCACTATATTTGAGCAATCATTGTTTTGCAGAATACAGTATATGAATAGTCAAGGCCAGTGCAGCCTTTGGCAGACTGTACAAGAATGTATGGGACAGAACTGGAATAAGCCTGCAAACAAAGCTAAAAGTCTACAAAGCAGTTGTATTATCCACACTGCTATATGCTTGTGAAACCTGGACTGTTTATCAGCGACACGTTAGGAAATTAAACCACTTCCACACAGTCTGCCTAAGGAAGCTACTGAAGATTAAATGGCAAGACAAGATTCCAGACACTGAAGTCCTAGAAAGAGCATCCATACCCAGTATCCACACTCTACTGATGAAGAATCAGATTCGCTGGGCTGGTCACTTGACTCGCATGCCAGATCACAGGCTCCCTAAACGAATTTTTTACAGCGAACTGCGTTGTGGTAAACGCTCCCAAGGTGGCCAGAGGAAACGTTTTAAAGACACTCTGAAAATTTCACTGAATGCTTTTGGAATTCATCATGACACCTGGGAGGCTGCAGCCAGAGACCGAAATTCGTGGCGTGCTCTCCGTGGTGTGCAGTTATATGTGAGGCAACCAGGACTGCAAGAGCTGTGAAGAAAAGGCAGGACAGAAAAACCACTGCAGGAAATCCTCCTCCAGAGACGTCAAGCATTCTTTGTCCACATTGTCAAAGAACATTTCGAGCCAAAATAGGCCTTATCAGCCATCTTAGAACCCACGGCTCCACACCTTCAACCCCACTGGATGAAATAAATGGTCATCATCATTCTTGATGGACAAACAACATATGAATAGTGTTTTATTTGTTCACGACATGACCATAGTTTATGGGGTGTTGAGAAATCGACGAGAAGGGAGTTTTATAGATCTTCGACTTCACAGGGATTCATGAAGTCTGACTAAATCTCTTGTCCGCCCACTCGGCGGAATTCTAGTAGATGCGTGTCATCCCTTCTCATGGTTCAAACAACCTGGTCGACATTGTGCCTAAGGTCAGTGATAACAGCCAACCGCCTGACGCTTCACCGACCGCCCAACTAATTGACAAACCGAACAACTAACTGGCCGACTGACCAACTAACTAATCGACCGACTGATAATCCAATTAACTGACAAACCGATCAGTCAGCTAACCAATCAACTAACTGGCTAATCAACAAATCAACAAACCAAACAATCAACTAACCAATCAATCATCCAACCAACATACATTTCCTCTGCATATGCAGAAGTTAAGTACCCACGTCTTGCCAACCTCACATTCGGAGGTCACGAGTTTACCAGAAATGCGGCTACTGTAAGAATGGAACCGCGTCACCACCCGTCGTCGAATCCTCAACGTTTTCAAGTGTGAATAGTTGACAAGCACAACAACAACAGCAACAACAATGTCTACTTCCAACAGTGTAGGTGTTACGGTGGCTGATTGATTCCACACTTAACAGCGGCACAGAAACGGAACAATGTGTCTGTCACATACATCAATTACTGTCATGACGATATCGATCTCAGAGAAATCGGGCGTCTTATATTCACAAGTGTATCAGAAACTTGCAGGTCATTGATTGTAGACCGATTGCGATTATAAGTTTTGTTTTTTTGTTTTGTTTTTTAAATAAAAAGGGTCCTGATTGTATTCACTATAACAACAACAATTGTGTATAGAAACAATTTGCGATGAGACAATTATGATTCTATTCACTACTACAACAACAGTTACCTATAGAAACAGTGTGAGATAAAACAGTGCGTGATGAAACAGTGTGAGATGAAACAGTATGTGATGAAACAATTAGGTTTGTGTCGATCCTGTGGAGACATAAGAAGCACAACATAAGTACATAACTAATTCAGTGCTCGTGCCAGCGGAACAGAAGTCTCAATTGGGTGTAATAAAATGTAATAACAATAATACAAACATTACAGCAATGTGCAATAAATAAGTGAAACAAGGCCACACAAATCTGACTTTTCGGTCATGAATACCTTTAACAAGAAGAGCACAAAGAGGACTATTGGCACCATGCCGCCGTGGCAGATGATAGTTTGGTACATTGTGCTTCAAAAAAGACTCAGTAACATCTATAGCACAAAGTCTGGGCTGAAATGTAGAGACCACATGTTGCCCATGCAGCATGATCCATCTCTCGGTCTGTCTAGTTTACGCCAGAGAAACGGTAACACCAATACATCTGAAACAAGATAAGTCACGGAAGCTGCCAGATCAGCAAAACAATGCTCTTACTGCCCGCCTGTCGGAGCTTGGATCCTTGATCAGTTGCCTACCAAGGCTTAGGGCCTGGTCTGCCCTGCCATGACATTTAGTCTGTAGGTTGCATTTCCTCGCATTAGAGTAATGCTTGTACCCTCCCAATTGCCTTGTCCACCCATAAGCCCTTGACACAATTTAACTTATCGTGTTTGATTAGCTCCTCCCAATATTCGGCGCTAACAGAAAGCGGTAGTCATTTAGTTATATCTGACTAAGACTGACTAAAAGTGTAACACAGGACTAAACGGAAATCACGGAAACATACAATTATTGTAAACAAAATACACAATATGTAAATGATGTGGCAGAACCATATTGAGAAATAAGCGGATAGTAGACAACTGGTGCGCAACTTCCGGTCTGTTTGCAATAAAACGTCTGGCTGGCCGTGTCAGGAACCATTCTATATTGGTCAGACCGGAATTCGCCCGGCTGACCGTTTTAGCGAACGTTCTATGGACATTACTGAACATTCCGATAAACCCATCTTCATTCACTTCAATTCTCCCGATCACACTAGTGTCGATAATGTTTGTACCACTGCCATAGAGTCATGTTATTCCGACAGCTCTGTGAGACTTAGAATGGGGAGACAGTTAATCAACACTTTGTGATGTGTCCATTGAGCTGGTATCACGTGATTACAGATACCGTTGTTTAACACTATTTGTTTCCTTTCCATATCATGTCTATGTCTTTAAGAATATCCACATCTACGAGTAATGTAACCTTTCCATGGTAAATGGTACTTATTTTGGTTCTGCAATTCATGATTTTGCACCAAAACATTTGAACAACTGCAAGCATTCCCAGTACACCGCAATTCACCACTCGCCCTCTACTACTCTCTGCTTTTAACACTGCTCTATCCAATCATTCATATATTGTGTTGCATGTTAGTTAGGTGTGCCATGTACAGGACGACGCAGTCAACCCCATCATTTCTTGGCTGATTGTTATTTACTATTCAAGAAACTTTCAGTAGTTTGCCGTTGATGTCTGGACAATCGACGCTCATACCATCGTGTGACAACCAGCGTAAGACGATCTGCTTCCAAATCGCATGCAGCTGTGTTTCGAGCGTGGTGTTTGGGATTATTAGCAACTTCGCTATAACGTAGGCGTATTTTATGTAGAGTACTGTTTGTGTTTATTCAGTCTGCTCGTGCTGTGTCATCAGTACCTACATGGCGAATCAGTCCAGTGCACTAGAAGTAGTTGCACATTTATGGTCTTCCCTTGAGTTCAAAGGGAGCGAACGCAAATAAACAAACAATTATTATTATTATTATTATTATTATTATTATTATTATAGGTCTGACTGTGATTTCTGTCCACGTGTTCAAAGAACGGTGCATTGTGTGTATTTAATGGTACAATAAAATAGTGTTTGTTATTTTTTGTTTGGAAGAATCCAGACATAGTCAATTGTTTCACCTGACATTGTCAAACGGACCGCAGACGTGGTCTCTCTAACAACGCAGACAAACAACAGCCGCGGTGTCGCTGTGTGTAGCACGTGTGTCTATTGTCCTGGAGGGCCAGGGGTTCGGATCCGCATCGATACGGATATGTACCACAGACCTAGGATCGGCACGGATATGTAACACTGACCTAGGATCGACACAAATATGTAACACTGACCTGAGATCGACACAAATATGTAACATTGACCTGAGATCGGCACGGATATGCAACATTGACCTAGGATCAGCACATATATGTAACATTGACCTAGGATCGACACAGATATGTAACATTGACCTAGGATCAGCACAGATATGTAACATTGACCTAGGATCACCACAGATATGTAACATTGACCTAGGATCGACACAGATATGTAACATTGACCTAGGATCAGCACAGATATGTAACATTGACTTAGGATCGACACGGATATGTAACATTGACCTAGGATCAGCACATATATGGAACATTGACCTAGGATCGACACGAATATGTAACATTGACCTAAGATCGACACAGATATGTAACATTGACCTAGGATCGACACGGATATGTACCATTGACCTATGATCAGCACAGATATGTAACATTGACCTAGGATCGACACAAATATGTAACATTGACTTAGGATCAGCACACATATGTAACATTGACCTAGGATCGACACAGATATGTAACATTGACCTAGGATCAGCACAGATATGTAACATTGACCTAGGATCGACACGGATATGTAATATTGACCTGCGATCGACACAGGTATGTAACATTGACCTAGGATCGACACGAATATGTAACATTGACCTAGGATCGACACAGATATGTAACAGTGACCTAGGATCGACACGGATATGTAACATTGACCTAGGATCAGCACAGATATGTAACATTGACCTAGGATCGACACAAATATGTAACATTGACTTAGGATCAGCACAGATATGTAACATTGACCTAGGATCAACACAGATATGTAACATTGACCTAGGATCAGCACAGATATGTAACATTGACCTAGGATCAGCACAGATATGTAACATTGACCTAGGATCAGCACAGATATGGAACATTGAATTAGGATCGACACAGATATATAACATTGACCTAGGATCGACACAGATATGTAACATTGACCTAGGATCGACACTGATATGTAACATTGACCTAGGATCAGCACAGATAAGTAACATTGACCTAGGATCGACACAGATATGTAACATTGACCTAGGATCGACACAGATATGTAACATTGATCTAGGATCAGCACATATATGTAACATTGACCTATCATCAGCACAGATGTGTAACATTGACCTAGGATCAGCACAGATATGTAACATTGACCTAGGATCGACACAGATATGTAACATTGACCTAGGATCAGCACAGATATGTAACATTGACCTAGGATCAGCACAGATATGTAACATTGACCTAGGATCAGCACATATATGTAACATTGACCTAGGATCGACACAGATATGTAACATTGACCTAGGATCAGCACAGATATGTAACATTGACCTAGGATCAGCACAGATATGTAACATTGACCTAGGATCGACACAGATATGTAACATTGACCTAGGATCAGCACAGATATGTCACATTGACCTAGGATCAGCACAGATATGTAACATTGACCTAGGATCAGCACATATATGTAACATTGACCCAGGATCGACACAGATATGTAACATTGACCTAGGATCAGCACAGATATGTAACATTGACCTAGGATCAGCACAGATATGTAACATTGACCTAGGATCGACACAGATATGTATCATGACCTAGGATCGACACAGATATGTAACATTGACCTAGGATCAGCACAGATATGTAACATTGACCTAGAATCGACACGGAAATGTAAAATTGACCTGCGGTCGGCACGGATATGTAACAATGACCTAGGATCGACACGGATATATAACATTGACTTGGTATAGGCACGGATATGTAATATTGACCTGAGATCGACACAGATATGTTACATTGACCTGGGATCGGCAAAGATATGTAATATTGACCTGAGATCGACACAGATATGTAATATTGACCTGCGATCGGCACATATATGTAACATTGACGTAGGATCGACACAGATATGTAACATTGACCTGAAATCGACACAGATATGTAACATTGACCTGAGATCGACACAGATATGTAACATTGACCTGCGATCGGCACAGATATGTAACATTGACCTGAGATCGACATAAATATGTAACAATGACCTAGGATCGACACAGACATGTAACATTGACCTGGGATCGACACAGATATGTAATATTGACCTGAGATCGACACAGATATGTAACAATGACATGGGATCAGCACAGATATGTAATATTGACCTGAGCTCGACACCGATATGTGACATTGACCTGAGATCGACATAAATATGTAAAAATGGCCTAGGATCGACACAGATATGTAACATTGACCTAGGATCGACACATATATGTAACATTGACCTGCGATCGACACGGATATGTAACATTGACCTAGGATCGACACGGATATATAACATTGACCTGGGATCGACACAGATATGTAATATTGACCTGAGATCGACACAGATATGTAACATTGACCTGGGATCGGCACGGATATGTAATATTGACCTGAGATCGACACAGATATGTAATATTGACCTGCGATGGGCACAGATATGTAACATTGACCTAGGATCGACACAGATATGTAACATTGACCTGGGATCGACACAGTTATGTAATATTGACCTGAGATCGACACAGATATGTAATATTGACCTGAGATCGACACAGATATATAACATTGACCTGAGATCGACACAGATATGTAATATTGACCTGTGATCGACACAGATATGTAATATTGACCTGAGATCGACACAAGTATGTAACATTGACCGAGGATCGACACAGATATGTAACATTGACCTGGGATAGACACAGATATGTAACACTACGTTCCTGTGTTATGGAAACAATGAGTGTGTTCTGGATTCATCAGCGACCGTTACATGCACATGTCGGTTGTATGTGTGGTCTGATAACGCGGACTTTCAGTTTCTGACGGTAGAAATATGCAAATATAGACAGTGTCTTCATGTGTCTGATCTGTAGCAACCATGTGCAGGACGTTTCATATGATATGACAGGACATAGCGCCTGGTAGGATACTACACGACATCTGACAGACAGTACAAGACATCTGAAGACAGTACAAAGCAGCTCACAGACAGTACAAGACATCGCTGTCTGTCTGTCTGTCTGTCTGTTTGTCTGTCTGTTTGTCTGTCTGTCTGTCTCTAATGTCAGACGGGCCTGCGTGCCCAATTCTTAACCCTTTGAAAATAAAGATTTTCGTTCATTCGTTCGATCTCTGTCTGTCTTTCTGTCTGTCTGTCTGTCTGTCTGTCTGTCTGTCTGTCTGTCTGTCTGTCTGTCTGTCTGTCTATCTATCTGTCTCTGTCTCTGTCTCTGTCTCTGTCTCTCTCTCTCTCTCTCTCTCTCTCTCTCTCTCTCTCTCTCTCTCTCTCTCTCTCTCTCTCTCTCTCTCTCACGTCCTGTAGCAGAAACTCGCTGTGGGTCTGTGAAAGTTTAGGACCATCACATGTGTGTAGGCTTGAGTGAACGGAGGAATAGGTGCCCAGTCTCACACTCTCGTGGTGAACGTGGAGAGCTGACCGTAATCCCTCGCCTGACCGAGCTAAGCCGTTATCAGCGGAAGGTCCTGCCGTTATACCAACCAGTTTCCTAGGACATTTGACAGCTAGATCTGACAGGGCGTGACATCTGACAGGACGTGACATCTGACAGGACGTGATATCTGGCAGGACACGACCGAACGTGACATTTGACAGGAGGTGTGACATCTGACAGGACACGACAGCACGTGTCATCTGACAGGACGTGCCATCTTAGAAGACGTGACATCTAACAGGATGTGACATCTGACATGACACGACAGGGCGAAGCATCTGACAGGACTTGACGTCTGACAGGACGCGACATTTTATAGGACGTGACCTCTGACAGGGCGTGACATCTGGCAGGACACGACTGTATTTGACATCTGACAGGACAGTACATGCTATCTGCCATGGCAGGACAAGACATCTGACATCACAGTACAAGACAAGACGTATGGCATGACAAGACAAAACATGACATGTGTCGTGACACTGACAATCAATGTGACTTGAGGTGGCTATAAACAAAAGGTCGGCAGAGGAGGTACAGGGGACAGTACTGCACATCTGGTCTTCGCAGGTCATAGCCAGTTGTCTACCCTTTGCGTTATTGCCTTTGTTTAGTTTGGTGAAATCATAGTAGAATAATAACACTGTCTGTTCTAGCCACCACTGGTCTCTTCACCCCATACATATATGACCTAGTATATATATATATATATATATATATATATATATATATATATATATATATATATATATATATATATATATATATATTTCAGAATGACAATTTTATTGCAGCCAAACTAGATGCAGCAGCAGGAAAAACTGTATCACTAAATTCTAGTCTAGTCTTTCCTTGTGGGCCTAAGGCGGCGCTTAGGGCAGAAGTCGTGGCTCTCCATGTTTGTGCATAGCGCTAACATTTAGAGCCAGAAATCTGATTCTGTAACACGGCGAGTTATATGATTGCGGATTGTCAAGCCGCCGATCAACCGACTTAAGTCATGCTAGAAGAAAACATGTCCAGATATCCTTACCCAAGCCGGAAACTCTCTCAACAAACAAGCAGGCGAGTGGTCACCGCACTACATCACCCCGCACGGGTCTCACGACCTGTGAGCAGCCGTGAACAGGCAAAACATACCTGTGTTGGGCAGACGGGTTCAGGACAGCGAGACGGACCTCAGGAACTTGTAAAATAGCCATGCACACACAATTATTTAGGGGCCAAATTCCAGAATTTAAGAGATTGCATCTTGAGCTTAGTACGCTTCCATTGTCGCCTCTTGTTATTGTATCTGATTGTGTTTCCTGTATTCATACGAATTCAGTGAGGGATAGGTTTGTTCTGCTTCATCTTGCGAGTAAAAAATAAATGTCTTGTGGGCTCTCATTTTCCACTCCTTACATATCTTCAGATCGAAAGAAGACGACATCTGCAGTACTCAGATATACGTTTATCTTGGGCTAGCTATTGTAAGCACGAGTTGCTATATGGAGCTGGACACACACTTGTAGAGATATATATTTCCACACCCAGTGCTTGATGTGGTCGGTAGTAATCTGACATATGCCTGGGTCAGTGACATTGAGATGAGTGACCTGTGTAGCGGGACTATGAGAAAAACAATCAACCCTGAGAAATAATGGGGCGGGTGTGAGTGGATACCCCTAGGGTGGATGGGGCGAAAGACAGTTGAGTGTTGTGTGAAGTCAGGAGACTTGAAAGTCAGTGAGAGAAGAGACCGACTGCGGGTCAGGTCGTTTAAGAGAGATGATGTTTTGACTCCGAACGGGTCGGGAGTTGAAGGATAGAAGCGGAGGTAGGACGGATAGAGCTCCGTCCTGGATTGTGTTGTTCTCCGAGTTTGAATGCAGGCCAAACACCCAGAGTGGGGTGGATAGTGAGTGTAGGCCTATACCCATTGTGTGGGTTGTCGTGTGTGAGGTCCAGCTGGGGCTAGTAGCTGGATACCTGTCGTGTACATTCGAGAGTAAGGAGGCCTTGGAAAGGCAGTGATGTGTATGGATTAAATGTGAGGAGGATATACTTACTCGGTGGATTTACATTGTGTTTTCTGGATGTATAAACATGTTCCGTTTGTCCGTGTTCTTTCTGGATTAAAAGATTATGTGCGCCAACTCAATCTTGTTTCATGACTGGTGGATGTGCACTGCGGGGGTGAGTCATATAGTAAGACAGTGAGAGAGCTCAATTGACACACCAGGAGTATCGTTACCTAGACAACGACAATATCACGCACTTATAATTAACAACATCGTGAGATATCTGGATGGCTCGTCCTTTCAAGAAACCCAGTGTATTAACTGAGAGCTCGTCGCTTAGTAAAGATTTTCTGAGAGCTACATTTGGTCAAGGAACACCGTGCAATATTGAGATATCTGTGTGCTCTTCGCTGAGAGAGGAGTTATTATCTGGTGACTTCGTTCCATCAAACTAACAAACCCTTGACAAATTGGATATTATTGCTTAAAGAAATTAATGTGAACCCTTCGGTGTGTGCGCCAGATAATTCACACAGACAGACGGGAGTAAACACGCAAGCTAGCAGTCGGGGCACGGAAAAAACCAGTGTTGAATACAGAGTTCACGAGAAACAAGGTAAAATTGATACCAGGCAGTAGTGCGGAAGATAACAGACAGTTCGCGAGAAGGTCACACTACATGTAAATTACTGGACAGTCAGCGCGCATGACGACACGGCACAGGTCAACGGAGAGCGTGAGGTGACTTGTGAGTCACTAGTCACAAACAGCGCGTTGGTGAAAACGCGGCACAAAAAGTCAGCACGGCAATACTGGCTGGACATTATCGCTGTCGGTGATAAAGACAGGATTGAAAATCAAAGATACTGACAGGTGTGTGTGTGTGTGTGTGTGTGTGTGTGTGTGTGTGTGTGTGTGTGTGTGTGTGTGTGTGTGTGTGTGTGTGTGTGTGTGTGTGTGGGTAGCTGAGGCAACGCACTGTGTTGGAAGCGGGTCGACAAGTGAAGAATTTCACCACAGCTAACAGGACGGGGGAGAACGGTGGAAATTGTGAGTTTCCACGGAAAAATCGGATCAGCGCTGTTTACGAGGACAGGTGACTGAAGGGGTAGTAACAGTACCCCACCGCAGCCAGAATTGGGGCTGGTTAACGGTGTAAAGTGTGTATTATTGTGACAAAGAGTACTGAGTTACTGACTTGAGGTGTCCGGCAAAGTCAAGGCCGATACGGTGGAAATTTACCAAAATTTTCCAGAGGAGAACTGGATAAACAAGGTGTTTGTGAACGAAAACCAGACTTTATGTTCGTCTTTGTGAATCCATTTGTAATCATTACTCTGTTATGAGCAAACATTTTTTTCAACGAAGGATAAGGTATCATCACCGCACGCTTGGTTGCATACAGTTTCCAAAAAGAACCGACTGTTCAGAGTTAAAGTGTTGGACATTTGCTGTCATTTTTTATGTTGAACTTTGTCTTTCTGCGTGAATCTATCACATAATTGATACAACTACAGACCATCTCCGCTACGAAGGTATAAAAACGTTTCGATTATTACTTTGTTGTCATCATGTCCAGGGAAACTAACAACATATCGAAAGAACACTTTGGATAATCACTATCATCTTCAACTTTTGTCGACAGTTGGAACTTGTGATCACCACGTGAATTCAGTAACCACGCAACAAATCAATGGGTAGTTTTGGAATTTGACGTCGTATACATTTCGGAATTTTAACCAACAGACACTTCCAGCCTATTGTGAAAAACTATTAACAGCAAAATAAGGTATTTTGGCGACGGATTAATAAGTACATATTTATCGGCCAACCATCTGGACATTTGTTTGCTCTCACCGTTTTAACTGTCGTTATCGTTTGTCTACTTATATATATATATATATATATATATATATATATATATATATATATATATATATATATATATATATATATATATATATATATATGGATATGTTATTACATGTAGTGTTGGATAGGCACTTTTTGCAATCTCTATCTAAATCGGGATAGGCGTGACACAACGTGGTTCTTTCTGGTGCTTACGATATTTTTGGTATGGAAAACGCTAATGAGTTATCGTGTCGTGCAGTGGCATTGGAGTCCTAACCAATATCTAGAGCCGAGTTGTCTGACGTCAGATTTGTGTATATTTTGATGCTATAAGTTTTTTTTTCTCTTTCTTTCTTTTCGTTATATTTACATATGAGATTTGTTGTGTTAGGATATATGTTATCATTGTGATCTTTCGTCATTTCTACTGTCTAGTGGTTGGTGTCAGGTTACATATTATTACGCACACTGTGGTCGTTTCACACAAGCTTGTGGTTGTTACTGTAGTTTATTTCTTTGTGATCACCATCTCCGTGTACTTGGCTTGTGAGTCTAGCGTTTTATAGAAAACACTTAGTGTGGATCATCCATTCGTTTGTATATGTATTTATATGTAAGTTTAAATATATTTCCAGAGTTTTTTACAGCTATTTGGTATATATGCGAGGGAGTATAGGGATATTCCCCCTTCACTGCCTAGTGCTTATAGAGTGACTGGGTGACCACAGAGTGATATTTTAGCACTACGAACTTACGTACAGTCTGAGTGGAGGTGTACTTAGGGAAGGGACACAAAGACTAACATCAGAGTCTTCACATTTATAGTTGGCTGACAGACAGCAACGTGTCCACAAGTACAAGATGCCTACGTTAATGAAATATATTGAAGCAGGTGAAAGGTTAGGCCTGAAGGGTAAAGAGTTACAGGAGTTTGCAGAAGCAAAATTGAAAGAAGTTCAGCACTGGGAAAGAGAGGAGAGGCATAATGAACGCGAGGCAAAACGCCTACATGAAGAAAAGGTAGCTGAAGCCAAGCGTCTACAGGAATAGAGAGAGACACAAGTAAAGTTAGCTGAAATGGAAAACAAGCGTCTACAGGAAGAAAAGTTAGCTGAGAGAGAACAAAGACAGGCTGAAATGGAAGCCAAACGTCTACAGGAAGAGAGAGAGACACATATGAAAATGGAAATTGAGAAAGAGAAGATTAAGATGGAAGCGGAAATTGCTATGAAAAAATTAGAACTATCTTCGAAGGGTAAAATTGAGGAAGGCAGAAGACCTTCGCAGTCGTCACAGCGACTAAAACTGCAATATTTTACGGACCGAGACAACGTTGAATCATATTTTGACAGATTTCAAGCATCGGCGAAAAATTTAGGCATCCCAGAAGAAGAGTATGCGATGCGGCTGGCTTAGGTTTTGACAGGGAAGGCTCTAGATATCATGTTTAATTTACCTGTGGAAGAAAGAAACAACTACACTATTTTGCGTCAACGTTTGCTTACGAAGTTCCAGCTAACGGAGCATGGATATAGAACAAAGTTTAGACACTTAGGACCAGAGATAAATCAAGATTTCACAGATTTTGTTAACACAGTAAAGAATACATTTAACAAATGGATGGAGCTTGCAGAAGTAGGGAAAGATTTTAATAAATTAGTGGATTTAATGTTAAGAGACAAGGTAGTATCTGCATGCAATACAAACTTAGTAGCTTTCTTCGAGGAACGTAAGCCAAAGGACATAGACACAATGTCACAGTTAGGGCAAACCTATATGACTGCACATCCAAACAGTTCTATTGGTAGACTAATGAGTGAGGAAATAGTCTGTGCAGCGTACACTAAACAGGACCAGAATCCAGTTATCAGACCAAGGGCGAAAAGTGTGGATTCAATACAGACGTATGAACAACAAGAGTCTCAAAGATAATGGTTTCCGTGGCAACCATGTTGGTAGAGTAGGACGGTACCCATACAAAAGGTGGAATTTCCAGAGACGTCCAAATAGTTATGCCGGATGCTGGAATTGTGGGAGCTGGAGACACAAGGCAGCACAGTGTGATGCACAACCATCCAGTGAGCCAACAAGTAACGCAAGGAAGGAGATCATCTGTTTCAAATGTGGAAAGAAGGGGCATGTCAGCCATCAATGTAGGATGAGAGAAACAGAGCACTCAAATGCAGCGCAAGTAATTGAGACGCTGAACAATGAAGATTGTAGTGGGTGCAAACCTCTTTTTGAAAAAGATGGTCAGCCAGTCTTAATATGTGGTCACACAGTTAAAGCAGGATCAGCAGTGCATGAAGGAGGAAGTCTGAAGATGCACCATGGATTTGTTAATGATAGGCCAGCGTTAACAATTAGGGATTCCGGATTACGTCCATCGGAGTTAGAAAGAGTTTAGTGCATCCCTCGGATTATACAGGGAAAAAGATTAGATCCATAACATTTAATGGGACAGTAGAATTCTACCCATTAGCCGTGATAACAGTGAAAACACCATATATCACAGGAAGAGTGACAGCGTGTGTTCTGGACGCACCAGTGGCGGATTTGATCATAGGAAATGTAGCAGGAGTTAAAGATTGTACAGAAGAAGAAGTAGTTTATTGGGACCAGATACATAGTGTAAGTAGTAACGGGGTAGGTACAAAAAGAAGACCTAAATTAGAGAGTATAGCCGAAGAAAAAGTGGCACTTGAAGTAGACACAGAGGACAACTATAGGACAGCTGAGCAGGTGAGAATTGATCTCAAACATAGTGGGAGTGACTCCGACAGACAAGATAATACGACAGACAAATGTTTCCAAGGGTGTGGTAAAGTCAGACATAGGCAATCAAAGAAGTGTAGATGGTATTTTGAAAGGAAGAACAATGGTCTCACTCGCAGGTTTTCAGATGGCGGAACTGCATGTGGGCAAGTAGTATTACCGTTAACACATAGGGACCGATATACTAGAACAGCTCAGGATAGGGCATGTGCAGGGCACATAGGAGTAAGGCGGAAGCAGCATAGAGCAGGATGCCAGGTATATTGGCCAGGATTTAATAAAGAGGTCAGACTAAACAGAGACTCCAGTTTAACGGTACAATATGCAGATAGCAAGGTTAACGCAGTTCAAAAGAGTGTTAACGACATCACTGAACCAGGATTAGCAAACATATGTGTTAAAGATATAGGAAACATGAGGCATGAGTATATGAAGGGTAGACACAGCATCGATAGGAATCATAGGTGGAGGTTTGAGGCACGAAAAGAACCACCTGATATAGGGTCGGTCCACAAATAGCTTGTCTTTTTGAGGATGTTAATATACCTGAAGATACACAGATATGATGTTTCCTATGATGTATTATTATTATGTGATGTATTAGTTCATGCATTGGTACACAAGACAGAAAGTTTGTTGTATTGATGTGTGGGGAATAGGGGAGTGTACTATGAGCATTTGATGTATTATTGAGTGTGGTAGCTAGAGTAAGTGGGATTTATACTTACGACTACCCAGGCAATATGTCTGGGTCACATATTTGATAAGTATTAGTCTCCCAACATTTGAAAACGATGTTTTCTTTTAAGGGGGGGGGGGATAATGACATATGCCTGGGTCATTGGCATTGAGATGAGTGACCTGTGTAGCGGGACTATGAGAAAAACAATCAACCCTGAGAAATAATGGGGCAGGTGTGAGTGGATACCCCTAGGGTGGATGGGGCGAAAGACAGTTGAGTGTTGTGTGAAGTCAGGAGACTTGAAAGTCAGTGAGAGAAGAGACCGACTGCGGATCAGGTCGTTTAAGAGAGTTGATGTTTTGACTCCGAACGGGTCGGGAGTTGAAGGATAGAAGCGGAGGTAGGACGGATAGAGCTCCGTCCTGGATTGTGTTGTTCTACGAGTTTGAATGCAGGCCTAAAACCCAGAGTGGGGTGGATAGTGAGTGTAGGCCTATACCCATTGTGTGGGTTGTCGTATGTGAGGTCCAGCTGGGGCTAGTAGCTGGATACCTGTCGTGTACATTCGAGAGTAAGGAGGCCTTGGAAAGGCAGTGATGTGTACGGATTAAGTGTGAGGAGGATATACTTACTCGGTGGATTTACATTATGTTTTCTGGATGTATAAACATGTTCCGTTTGTCCGTGTTCTTTCTGGATTAAAAGATTATGTGCGCCAACTCAGTCTTGTTTCATGACTGGTGGATGTGCACTGCGGGGGTGAGTCATAGTGTAAGACAGTGAGAGAGCTCAATTGACACACCAGGAGTATCGTTACCTAGACAACGACAATATCACGCACTTATAATTAACAATATCGTGAGATAATCAGATATACGTTTAGCTTGAGCTAGTTATTGTAAGCACAAGTTGCTATATGGGGCTGGACACACACTTGTAGAGACATAAATATCCACACCCAGTACTCAGATATACTTTTATCTTGGGCTAGTTATTGTAAGTAAATGTCCTTATATGGAACTAGACCCCCATTTGTACAGACATAAACAACCACACCCACTGCTTGATGGGGGGGGGGGGGGTAATCACATCGACCGCCTATACTTCCCTAATCATTTCCTGGTACCTATTTTGGGCCGGCTCGACATAAGAGCCCAGGATAAAGTTAGACATTCGAAATCGCCACAATGAGGTACGAACCCCAGACCAATGGTACGGCAGGCCAACGTCTCCTGCTACATCACAGCGCCTCTCTCTCTCTCTCTCTCTCTCTCTCTCTCTTTCTCTCTCTCTCTCTCTCTCTCTCTCTCTCTCTCTCTCTCCCCCTCTTTCTCCGAAGAATAAGGTGGCTGTGAAAATCTCATTATTCAATCCTTGGCTGTTGACAGCATAAGTCTTGCTTTGTTAGGGGGTGCGTTGTCTTAATGTAAAGGGAGATTCTGATTGCGTGATATCCGCCAATTTCTGGACAGGGCATTGCCTTTTCTTTAGTTTGGTAATGAGTGCTGCATTGTTCTGTCTATTAACCGTGCTTTCACGGGGAAGAATACGACGCCGCTTGTGCCCCCTCCCCCTCTCCCATCATCATCATCATCATCATCATCATCATCAACATCATCCCCTGTCCTACAGAGTGTAGTGCTCTAGGTCCGACCTGTGTTGAGGAGCTGGGGTTTTTCTTGCATGCAAGGCATGTTTGACTTTGGGCAATACGGGTGAAGTCTGATCTATTGCTACCGTGGTCGTCAATATGTTTTCTGACTGGCACTTTCTGGGCACTTTCTTTCGACATGACATTCGTTCGCTTCTCTTCACGTGTCAACAAGAGCGTAGCCCAGCGGACGCATACTTGTTCAGTCTGTTGTGTACAATTCTAGAAACCGTGTGTTTTCCCACTCAGTGTTCCCGCGTTGTCTGTCTCTGCACGCAGTTGTCATGTTTCGACCCTGGTAAATGGTTTCCTTCACGCTTGATGCTCATCACTCTCTGCAATCCAAGGACTATCTCTCATATACTGGGATCACAGCGGGAGAACATGTTTAAGGAAAACATGCATTCTACCTGCGTTCTGAGCAAACATGATGAACTGTTAGTGTGCCTAGCTCCCACATTCTTCTGTTTCCTTTTCATAGTCTGAACAAAGACCCAACGTCAGTCGAGCGTACAGAGCGGATCTGTTTAACTCAGCATCTACTACAATTATCATCTTGTGTATGTTACGTTATAGATGTGCTATAGTTGCGTTGAACTAAACTATATGTTACAATCATCATACACTGTATGTGTCATTGCTGATCTATAATAGATATATTTAACTAAACTATACGTTATAACCATCGTACACTGCATGTATAACTGCAGATATAGCTGTGTTTAACTAAACTATATGTTATAACCATCATCCACTGTATGTATCACTACAGATCTATTATAGCTGTGTTTAACTAAACTATATGTTATATAGCCGGTCCCCCTGGCCGAGGTGTTAAATGACTTTCTCCGTAATCCCGTTTATCCACGTAGGGTAACGCAGCGCGCGAGATCTGGAAGCGGTTCTCGCCGCGTTGGTAACTTACGGGATAAGTGAGCCGGCGCTCAGAAGGCAATAGCAAACTACTGAGCTTAATCTTGCCAAGAAATTAACGACAGCGGTAAAATGCTGGTGTTGACAGCAATGTCCTGTAAAGGTGTCACGGAAATTAATGGAGTTGTCGATCGATGAAAGACTGTCGCGCCTTTCGTCTACAGGCGGCAGCCATCCTTTGATGTGGTAGACAGACTGTCCTTGTGAAAGTCGGCAAGATCTTTTGTTGTGGGGAAAACAAGTCTCCGGATCACAAGCCGGCAAGACATTTTGAAGCACCGGGACAATTCCCCAGATGAAAGTGGGACAGCCAGCGGGTTGTTTCCATCCAGTCGGAAAAGGAGAGAGGAAAATAGCTTCTAGACGCCTACTGTCTAGACAGCTTTGTGACGTCATTCAAACACAGTATTAAAACAGTCTGGATAAACAACCTTGGCGGGAGTCGACCAAATGTTGTGAAGCAATAAGGACGTGTGTGATATTCCTGGCTTGATTCTGGAGAGAGATTACAGTGTATTATGTTGATTTACATCGGCGGACATTTATCCAGTGTGTGATTTCGTAGTCTCAATTTCAAACAGGAATAAATATATGGTATTTAATTAAATAGACCCAAATTAGATTATTCTTAGGAATCGAGTGTGGTAATGTGCGTGATGAGAACGTATTATAGGAGTGTCGGCAGCAGTAGGCTATCGCGGTGTTTAAAAAAGCTAGTGTGAGATATCAATTAACTCAAAGTGAGTTAAGATCAATGTAGTGGGATGGTATTTAGGGAGATTGAGGATGGTTTGGGGGATAAAGGAAATGTCAAGTGGTGGGATCTTCCAGTAGGGTATCTACTGGGTTTCTGCACTTTTCCTTTAGTCTTTCCTTGTCTTACCATGACTCAGACCGATGTGATGAGCTCTTCTGCCTTATGACAGAGTTTAGTTCTCTGTTATATATCTGAATGCGGCCGTCGGCCTACACTCACCTAATAAAGGTCGGAATCGGGTTGCTCTCACCAGGTGTGTTCTCTCTTCAACAGGTTCCACTATGTTTTCCAAAAAGTAGCAGAAAAGTATGGCTCGATCAGTGAAGGCGTTTTTTTACTCAGCGGCTTGTGCACTGGGCCCATAACTTAGAGGGTCTGCAAGAACCTGGCCTCTGCTGAGCGGGAACCGATGATCATCTAAAAGTGATTCCTCGGTGGTACTTCTTATTATAGTATAGTGAAGATACTTACAATACCACCAATAACAAGTGGTTATACAGATACATTGAAAATTAACATTGTGTTTTCCCAATTGGTGAATTCCGGTGTGAAATTAACTACTAACATTTTGTGTCAAAGTGACAGTAACCATTATTTTACTGTACAAGTGTTATCAGATCCCATAACTTGTAGTGACATATTAGTTACACTGTGTGTGTCAGATTCATGGTCAGTATTTGACTATATCCACTATTGGTGACCAGGCATCCGGACTATCCAAGAGCTATTGGAGGAAGTCGACATTTGGCCGGAGAAACGCAGCATTTGGTGAGGTCTTCTGTACTTTATCTATGGTGCTGTTGTGTGGCCAGTACTGTGATGAAGCAGACTTTACTCCTGAGCTGTTCGGTCTGATTCTGCATACACTCTAGATTATACGACAGACATTCTACACATACACTTTGCACATACCTGACACTTTTCTTTATTAAATTAATTTGTCATCTTTTAGAAGCTGGAGTTGTGTGGTATGTTTTGGAACAGAATGAGAGGGGTCATGGTGAAGTGGTAAGAGAGAGAGAGAGAGAGAGAGAGAGAGAGAGAGAGAGAGAGAGAGAGAGAGAGAGAGAGATCCAAGGACTGACGGGGTGTTGTGGACAGAAATCCAGAAGATCCTCAAGATAATAATATGGGGTTAAAAGAATGTGGGTGTTGATTCCCCTCACCCCAGGGACGACACTTATTACGACAAAAGGATATGAGGAAAAACATATGTTATAACCATTATACACTGTATGTATCATTGCAGATCTATTATAGCTGTGTTTAACTAAACTATATGTTATCACCATCATACACTGTATGTATCCCTGCAGATATATTATAGCTGTGTGTAACTAAACTATATGATATAACTGTCATACACTGTATGTATCACTGACAGATATATTATAGCTGTGTTTAATTAAACTATATGTTATAACCATCATCCACTGTATGTATTACTGCAGGTCTATTACAGCTGTGTTTAACTAAACTATATGTTAAACCGATCATTCACTATTGCGCCATTCTAATTCTAATCTTCTGTAAACATAGCTCAGTATTTGGGGACATAATTCCAATGTTTTTGTAACCCGAGGCCAGTATTTAGGGAAATAATTCCAGAATTTGGTAACCCGCTGTAACTTTGCACAGTCGACTTTGTTATCATGCATATTATAAATATCAAGTTCTAGACAACAACCGGAAGTTTTATCCAATAACATGCAATCTATTCTAACTAAAGAACACTTATCGTATCGGTTACAACAGCTCCAGACAGTTATTACCTTAACCCTAGAACTACCATGGGGTCCAAATGGAGCCCAGTGTCAACTTTCGCTTTCACTAATTTTCTTAAATGCGCTTTAATATGTGTGAAACATTATGAAATTGTTAGCAATATATTCTCCAAAATCATAATAGTCATAATCATCAAGTGCCATGCCGGCTGGCGTAAGCGTTCGTGACTCTCCATGGATCTCGGTCTTTGGTTTTTCTGTATCACCTCCGCTGTTGATATCCCTGCATGCCACCGTCACAATCCACCCAGCATCGTTTCTTTTGGTCTGCCTCTGTCTCTCTTCCCCTCGATCTTTCCAATTATCACGATGTTCTCTAATACCTCTCGTCTCATCACATGACCAAAACAAAAGGATGTTTGCCCCTTTGTTATTGTTGTATATAATGTTCTAGTTTTATTAGCCTCTTTCAGGCAGTCGTTGTTAGTTAGGCAGTCCAAGAAATTCGCAACATTCGTCTCAGGAACCACATCTCTGTTGCTTCAAATCTATTCCTAATTTGTCTATTCACATTCCAAGATTCACAGCCATACATCAAAAGAGGTTCTATATAGCACTTCGGCACTCTATTTCTTACATTCAATGATAGTGACTTAGTGCATAAGATATACTTCATTTGTCTGAAATACAACCATTGATTGCTCTATTCCGCTCTTAACCTCTGTTGTGCATCTTCCTTCTGATGTTATAAATGTCCCTAGACATTTAAAACTATCCACTTGGTGAAGAATTTTCTTTTCTATATCTATTTCACATTTCGGTGTCACCTTTTACTTTGATATCACCATTGTTACTGTTTTCTTGATATTCAAGGAAAGTTCTTTCTTAGCACTCTCTATTACTACACTTTCCAACAATTGTTGAGGATCTTTTGCATTATCCGCCAGAAATACTGTGTCATCTGCAAAGCGTGTACCACAAACATGCTAAACTATTTTTAAAATCGACTGAAAAGTACATGTACTACATATGCGACTGGACCACAATGTAGTTTCTATAGAAAATAAGATTGTTTTCAGTATTGTAGTATATATTTTTGAAAGCCGTGAACGTCACTGTGTATATTCCCGGTAAAAACAATTGGAGATTGACACCGCAACAGTGATAGTTTGTTCCGCTTGTAAAAAATCCAAACTTTACAAGGACAGACTAATGGTCCACGGGAAAGCCAAACCTTGGAACGGATGAAGCTGAGATAAACACAGCACCAACAGGTATTATGGCCTCATTGTACAAACCACAACTCGTTACCACCAGAAGAAAGGCCGACTGTGTCTGCGGAAAATGGTAGCTTCTCAACTCTCTACGAACACGCTAGAAAATTAAAGTCTAGGGAGAATAGAAGGACCATAAAGCCCGCAGATAGTGTATTTGGAAAGCAAACCAAATCTCGGACCTGACATCGTGGTATTGACATGAAGTATTTGGAAGCCATTCGAAAATAATAAGATAAAACAATAATGTTTTAGATTAGTTTAGTCTGTGAGTCTGTTTCCCTAGAAGAAATGGTAAGTCAACGTGTTGTAAACCACGTGATTAGTTCTTAAGAAATTAATTTAGTGAAACTAAATAATATATTCAGTCATCATAGTCTATGGGTAAAATGTCCATTAAGAAAACCACAGTGAGTTTTATTTTTAACTATTTTTTTATTATTCTATTATAAATATTTTTTTTTTATTATGTTAACCATGTGTAAGTTCATTATAGCTAAACACGAGGAAGCATCCTTTTAAAACTCACATAAGTGTGCCTAATGATCACATAAGTCTATGTCATTGAAGGGAGCATGTCTGTGGGGATTCATGTGTGATTTCATTATTGTTAAACAGATGTGAATGTATCATTTGTGAATCAAATCAGTATGAATGACTTATTATCATCCAGGAAATATTGTAATTTCTTATGAAGGATGAGAATGATTAAGATTCCATTGTACTGTCAATATTGTTGAATCTGTGAATTTATCATCTGTAAAGCACATACATATGCTTAATTGTCATCCATACAGATATGATTGTGTCTGATGAATAATTGAGATCTCATTGTGATGTCAATGGTGTTAACACTTAAAGTTATCATTGGGAAATCACATAAGTATAATTATTTATCATCCATACACATATGAATATCTTGTCTGATGAATGAGGAGTATGAATGAAGTGAAGTTACATGCAAAGAGAGAGTATAAGCTAACTATCGACCTCATGATAGAATATATCAATATAAAATATTCTCGTGGTTGACGTGAGCGCACGAGAATTAGAAGTGGTTCGAGTAGTGCCAGTGACTTATGAGAGTAGGGAGTCAGTCGCTCAGAAAGTCGTGGCATGCTGATGAGCGTAATCTAGCCTAGGAATCAACATACAGCTGTAAGATGCTGGTGTTAACCGCAATATCCTGAAGCAGGATGGAAACGCGAAAAAAAAATTACTTATGGTACCATCATCGCGGTTTGTGCCCTGGGCACGACACAACCCATATTACATTAAGCGTACTACAAGCATCTGGGCTTGTATCTTAAGCAAAATCCCACTTTGTATTATAGATCACTCATGTTACAACATATGGGCTAGTGTCCTGATGAGTGTAATGATAATGAGATGATGATTGTAATAACAATGATGATGAAGATGATGATTGTAGTGATGTAATGATGATGATGATGATAATGATTTAATGATAACAATGATGATGATGATGATGATGATGATGATGATGATGATGATGATGATGATGATGATGATGATGATGATGATGATGATGATGATGATGATGATGATGATGATGATGATGATGATGATGATGAATGAAGTACAAGCATATTACAGAGACAGTGAAGAGGAGAGAATATATACCCACCTTAAAACATTTGATTAGAAAAGGATTCACCTGAATACTATACAAGAATTGATACCTTGATGATGTACTTATATTTTTTATAAGCAAACTACTCATTGCAATAGGGAATGATTTTAAAACCCCTTAATGTATGAGGCCCGTTTCCTTTAATGGAAGAAGATGTAGAGAAGATAACTAGGTACAGCAGAGGATGGTAAACATAGTTGTCAAATTCCAAATAAATCAAGGTATTACTCAACCAGAAAACCATGAGGACAGGCATAGGTGAAGATGAAACTGCATATCTGCTAGTTCAGTGGTTCTCAACCTTTTTTTATGCCCCCTTTACCATATGTTCAGAACGTCATTCCCCCCCTTCCCCACTTTCGAATTTCCTCCCTATATATCCCCCCCCCCCACCCTTACATAGTATACATAAAAATAGAAGCTAAATTTAATAACATATATTAGAACAAGTCTAGACTTCTACATAAAACATGATTTGCGGGTCTACTTACGTTAGACAATGAATTTCATTAGGGCGAGAAGTACAGAACAGTAAATTTAGAGGGAAAAACAATATCAAGTAACTGGTTCTTGAATTAATGCGATCTTGAAATAATCTTAACTCCCCCCCCCTCCTGGAAACCCTAAAATTCCCCCCCTAGGGGGATTTCCCCACCGGTTGAGAACCACTGTGCTAGTCTAAACCTTGAACACCTTGTAATTAAAGATTGGATGGAGAACAACCAGTTATGTTGCGGATAACTATTTTAGGGTACCAAGACTCTTTACCCTCCACTATTTATTTTCCTAGGATCACAATTCTTTATGCATTTTCTTTGCTGTTTTTCTTGAAAGGTACAGCATTTAATTTCTGATGTTCATAGTGATGATATCATTAGATGTATGGTGATTGCTGAAATTTCAGATAGTGGCTAAGTACCTCTAGATCCAGACCTGACTAGGTTGAATGCAGGACTTGGTGAAGGTAGCAGCTTGATTGAATCTAGATCCAGACCTGACTTTTCTTTTGTGAGTGAGGTATCTGGAAAACGTGATGCAGAACAGTATACCAAACAGAACCCACCTGCGGGCAGTTTCCTTGTCCAATAATAGAGGTAACTTAGCTGGAAACACAAATGCTATCCGATACCCAGAAGATAATTAACAATCAGTAGGAGAACTTAATCAACACAAGCTCAAGGAATTTGTGGCATTAGGGATCCAGTCACCCTGAAGTACAACTGTTTATAAGCAGGTTCAGACAGCTATCCCAAATTAAATGAAAGTATGTCATTAAAATGTATATTTCAAGCATTCAGGGATATGAAATATCTTTTACCTGTATGAACCCACATTTATGCATAATAACAGTTGCAATTTATGGTGTGATGTATTAAATTACCATAATTCATGTTTATGTTTTAATAAATTATGTAAGAGGTCATTTCCTCCTTTGAGTGTTTCCTTGTCGTGTCAGTAGTTCGGTAAGACACACCCTAGGCTGAGAGAAGAGAGGCAATGGACCCCCCAAAAGATAGTGTTGGTCTTCAGGAAACGTTACATTGTTCCCTGGAGGAATTCCTTGGTTCTCCGGAACTCTACATATTAAATCAAGCATTTGAGCCAGTGCTAGCGTAATTGATTATAACGGGCAGGATCACATTGAGAAAGGGGAACTTGGTATCCTTTATCTCTTTGGGGTTGAGCCATCAACTATACATCCGACAAGTATTAATTTGTATTAAACCTGATTACTTCATGGCACATTTATTTCAGCAGGTGGGAGAAACTTATTCATTCTTGTATTCATACAAGAAGACAGCGGTATGTATGATTGCATCATCTTGCCAAAATTACTTTGCTTCCATTTGTCTTTTCTCTGCATGCATTTGACACAAACGTTGTGTTGGAATCATGAATGTAAGATCTTTCTATGGCTGCAAAAGTGCTGTTGCTTCAAATATTATTGGAAACAGTGAGGAAGATTCAGAAAATGAGTGTAGCAGTGATTAATGTATTCCGTCAAGTAATGTTTCAAGTATATCAAGTAAAGAACATCTATCCATTGAAGAAAAATAATTGTGAAAGTGACAGTGAATATGAAAAAGATTATTCAAGTATACATCCAAGCTCTGACTCGACTAAAGACCAAGGACTGATGTACATATCGAAACATAAAGACATACATTACATGGTATTCCACTCCAAGAAAGATGGAGACGGAGCGCTTATGGGAATGTCCCGAATGCTGTGATGTCGGTTCCTAAATCAATCAATCAATCAATCAATCAATCCAAGAAAGACAGCAACTTGCAGATAAGATTTTCGTACAAAATCATGGTCCAACTCGATATGAAAAAAATGAAAAAATAAAAACAAAACAAAATTGACTCAATAATTTCAACGTTTCAATTATTTATGACAAACTGTGTGACATATGACATGCTGAAACTGAAAAGGACTAAACAAGAAAGAATTAGCGTTTTAAAAACAAATGGAAAGCGGTGGAGATAATTGAACTGCAGAATTTATTTGGAGTTTTGATTTTTTATGGTGTTTATAAATTTTAAAAAAGTGAAGCTAGTGGTAAGATTTGGAGTAAAGAACACTCTCTTCTTAGTTTTTCTACGAGCAGCAGTAAAGAACACGGACGTGCAATATTTTCAAAGTCAATGCAACGAAATAGATTTACTGCAATTTCTAGATGTCTACGATTTGTAATGTCCAACAGAGACAACATGGAAGAAATTATTCATTTGAGCCAATAAAGCTAGTATTCAACAATTGACGAAAGATCTACAGGACTGCTATGTTCGATCGTGCTATGTAACAATTGATGGGCTGTTAGTTACGAATAGAGAAAGATTCCCTTTCGAGCAATATATTCCCTCAAAGCTTGACAAATATTGCAATAAAGTGTTGACAGTGATTCTTCATATTTTTCAATATGCAAGTTTACACCTATAGAGACCCTGGACAACCACACCAAAAACAAAGGAGAAAGAGTTGTAACAGACATGGTGAGAGACTTGGAAAATAGTGAAAGAAATATTGCTTGCGACAACTGTTTTACCAGCTTGAAATTGGGACAGATATTGAGGGGGAAAAGGTAACCATTTTAGGAACAATAAGAAAAAACAGAGCTGAACTTCCAAAAGAGCTAATTTGGAAATGATCGTCTTCAAAGTTCCACGAAGTTTGCTTTCATTGAAGGCGCAGCACTGACTTCGTATTTTCCAAAGAAAGGAAAAGTAGTTGTACTTATTACAATGCATGATCAGCCAGATGTGGATCAAAGTTCTGATTTAAAAAAAAACAAAAAAAAAACATTGATGATTCTTGACTACTATCGCACGAAGGGTGGAGTGTACACAGCCGATCAAATGTTGCGATGTTATTCAATCAAACGCAAGACAAACACATGGCCTGTAGTCATTTTCTACAACATGTTAGATGTTTCTTCCATGAATACATTTGTACTGTGCATGCACATAAATCCTGAATGGAACAGTCACAAGTCACATAAACGGCTACTATTTTTGATTTAACTTGCAGAAGGACTCGTCGAAGTGGACCAAACATGTCAACCTAGGAACCTTCCACCTAAACTAGCAGGGAATCTTTGTGGATCTAGAAAACGAGGTCGCTGTCATCTTAGCCCAAGGAAGATTAATAGAAAATGTAGAGATGTGTGTGGTACTTGCAATAACTTTGTTTGTGACCAACATAAGAACATTGTTTGTGACCGCAGAACCTTATAACTTTCAAGATTTGTAAGTTAAATAACTAAGCATTCATTTATCTAAAAACTTTTTAATGATTCATTCATTCATTCATTCATTCATTCATTCATTCAGTAGCATGTCATTTGCAGAAGAAACTCGCTCTCATAACAACCTTCCGGAAAACTTCTCGATCATAAGCAAGATGTCTAGCTTCCGATACACTCATCTGGAGATCGCCACTTCCCGCAACCCTCTTCTCGCTGGCGTTCCCCTTCCTCTCTTTCCAGTCATATAAATCTCCATTATTGTGCTCTCCAAACTTTCATGACGTTTCAAGTGACCAAAATATTTCAATTTTCTTTGTTTTATCGTCTTTAATAGCCAGCCTTCTTCAATATTCAGCTCTTGAAGTATGGATGCATTTGTTTTTTTCTTTATCCAGGATATTCCCAGAATCCGTCTGTAACATTTATATTCAAAGGCATTTATGCGCAGTTCATCTTGCTTAGTACGTATCCAGGTCTCACAGGCGTATGTTGCTATAGGGAAGATGTATGCTCTTAACAATTTTATATTTGTAGTACTGTCTGTCCCAATCCATAATTTATTCAGTTGGTTTAGTCTTTGAAGAGCAATAGATATTCGTCTTTTAATTTTTTTCATTGTGTCACCATTGTTGGTAATCAATGACTCGAGATTTTCGAAATTTTCCACCACCTCCAATGTCTCCTCACTAACATATATGTCTTTCTCCATATTAGTTTTATCTATATTGATAATCTTTGCCTTTGCTATGGTAAGATATAAGTTGTGGTTTTGATTACTCCTTTGGGTTGAGGTTATTAGGTTTTCTATACCATTCTGTGATGTGGATAGTAGTACTGTATCATCAGCATATCGAATCCCTGCGATTTCATGACCACCGATATTTCAGGCATCATATTGCTCCCTGGTTATATCATCTCTGACATTTCTCTCAGTCTATATTCCTCATGATTTACCAACGTTTCTGATGTTGTATACTTTGAATAATCCACAAAACATGAGAATAGGTTTACATTAAATTCTCTGAACTCTTCTATTATTAAACGCATGTTGAGTATGTGAGCTCTTGTTCCTCTTCCTGGTCTAAATCCAGCTTGAACCACATTAATCTCTTCTTCTTTATTCTTATGAAGTCTTCTCATTATGATTTTTAGTAGAGTTTTACTTGCATTACTGATCAGGGCAACAGTTCTATAGTAATGATTGATAAATCGAAATGTAACCCCCCCCCCCCCCAAATAAAAAAATGATTTAACAACTGTCCAATTTTAACTATATTAAGTGTTAGGGTCCATTAGGACCCCATTAATAACCAGTGTAACTAAAATATCCAGATAGTTTTATGGTTAACTGCTTCAGCTACAGACAGTGACTATTTTAACTCTTTCAATTATTAGTGTATTTCTCCTTGATCCAATTTGTAGTGATTGTGAAGCATTATACCCGTGGCCTAACCAAACGTTCACGATGAATTAACCACTGACCTGTCAGTTAGTGTTACATTCGGAAGTAAAAAACATTGGTCCATGAACTATAGACGTGAGCAAGAAAGGACACAAGACCTGACGATTACCGCAGACGTCCCCGCTTGACGTCCGCACGTGTCTAGATTTCAACAAGCGTGTCTGCTCAAACACCCAGGCACTTACCTCCGCTGTGATATGTCCCTGTATTTTGAAGTTACCTGGATGCTGCCTCGGTGGGCAGAAGTCTGGTCTGTGCTGGACCGATATTTGAGCACCATGTATAGCAATAGAGTCATGAGATGTCACAGTTGTGACAGGCTGGAAGGAGACACCAGTAGCCACCGAAACATACACAAATAACGTACACAAGTATCCCCACACTGAAGCATACAATAGGTGAAGAATGACATATCTGACCTGTGCTGGCGACAGTCCGTGCTCACACTGGCTCACGGAGCTAACCCGGAGTCCCGCACAAGGTAGCTAATCAAATATAAGATTGCGCGCGTGCCCTGTGAGTGACGCGCGACTGGCTCCTCGTGTCCCAGATCTCCCTGGCTTCCTGTCTGTTGACAGCTGGCTGGCTCTTCTTAAGTTTATCTGTTGCTCTCCACACATTCTTTCTGCTTTTCTTGTATCTCTTGTCTTTGTTTACTCATTTCTTGTTTGTGTCCTTTTCTCTTCCTTTGCTTGAGATCGACTATTTATCGATTTTGTTTCGTCTGTTGTTTTGTCGTTCTGTTCTGCTCTTTGTTCGTCTGTTCTGTTGTTTGTTCGTCTACTGTTCTGCTGTTTGTCCGTCTATTGTTCTGCTGGTTGCCCATCTGTTTTCTTTTGTTTGTTCTACTGTTGTTCTGCTCTTTGTTGTTCTGTTGTTCTGCTGTTTGTAGAACCTTTGTTCTGATGTTTGTTCGAATGTTGTTATGCTGTTTGTTCGTCTGTTGTTTTGCTGTGTGTTCGTCTATTGTTATGCTGTTTGCTTGTCTGTTGTTCATGTATCTTTATTCTGTGTTGCTGGTTCTGGGTATAAGGCGTCAAAGATGAAACGTTAAAATTGGCGCCACGAGGAAGACATTGATGAGAAGAATGAGAAACGATAACATGGGCGCACGTGGAGGACAATGATAACAAAAAGGAGAAACTATAACAAAGGCCATGTGGATGACAGTGATGACAAGAAGGATAAACGTTAAGAAGGGCGCCACGTGAAAGACACTGGTGACAAAAGGGAGAAACGATAACATGGGCCACGTTGAAGATAGTGATGACAAAAAGGAGAAACGATAACTTGGGCGTCATGTGGAAGACAGTGATGACAAGAAGGAGAAACAATGTGGAATTTTTTGTTTGTTATCCTTTGATTTGTTACCTTACCCTTACCCAATTTGTTACCCTTTGAAAATAAAGTTCGTTCGTTCGTTCGAAGACAGTGATGGCAAGAAGGAGAACAATGTGAAACAGTAACAAATGACTGATTGCTTGAGTGTACAGTTTATAAGTCTGATTAATGACTATTTCTCTGTTTGTACAACAGTAATGACTAGTTATCTAATTGTACAACAGTTATAAGATTGACATATCACTTGTACCTGATTGCACAACAGTATGTAATATTGACTTATGACTAGTTGCCTGATTGTACAACAAAGAGTAATACTGACTAATGACTGGTCGCCTGATTGTACAACAATGTATAATATTGACTAATGACTGGTTGCCTGATTGTACAACAATGTGTAATATTGACTTATGAATGTGACCCAGACACGAAGTCGGGCATTGCTCACATGTGACTCAGACAAGAGGATGGGTATTGCCTACCTGTGACTCACAGGGGAAGTCGAATTTCATACCCATGTGAGGAATACAAGTAGACGGGTATTGTACACATGTGGGGAACACAAGTAGACGGGTATTGTCCACATGTGAGGAACACAAGTAGTCTTATTGTCCACTGTCGGATTATTGGTTGTGTGGACAACCACAAAGAGAGAATAATACTAAGTTCCTCTTTCCCAATGTGATCCTGTCCGTTTAATTATGTTAACCTTTAATGGCTCAGTTGCTTGAGTCTATAAATAAAGTCTCAGAAAACCAAGAAATACCTCGAGGAAAACATTTAAAAGTTTTTTCCCTTAATACCCAAAATATCCTTTTGGTGGTTCCTTGCCTCTCCTCTCTCAGTTAACCTAATTTTATCTAGGGTTGTTTTAATTAAACTAATTGACTATGACAAGTAAAAAATACACTCACGGGAGGAAATGACATCTTTTTTTTCATCATTTATTAGCTATACAGTTAGTACTGAATAGTAATGTTTTTTTTAAAGACAATTCAAATACATCATGAAAAAACATAAGTTCATTTACATCAAGATCTCTACACTTAATTATATGTTCATCAGGACTCCCCTCCCCACATAGGACCCATACTACAGGTTATTGTCCAATTTATTAGGTAATTTTTCTGCAGCTCCTCTGTGGTAGTAAATCTGAAACAGAAAAATTGGTCTGCACTCCCCTGTATTGACTTGTGGGTTATGGATTCCTGCTCCAAGCAGTCACTGTGGTATATGTTAAGCTTCAGTGTGTTGTTCCTTCCAGGATGGTAGAATATTTTAATTGGCTCTAGATTTTTCCATTTGTCAAGAAAATTATGCTAAAGAAATGTTACCTCTCCTATAAGGGAAATAGAACTTATGCAGGTGGATAAGTTTCTGCCCCACTCTCTCACAGAGCATTTAGCAAAGTTGCTTCTATCACCAATGTCAGGTGCATCTAGAGGGTCTAGCCACTACCTTAATTCTTTTTGAATGGCTCAAACACAATATGTCAACACTAAGATAGCAGGTCCTAGATTTGGTTGGGTTTCCAAATACACTGGCTGCCGGTTTGTTGGTCCTTTTTTGCTCCCTCTACTTTTCTATCTTGCGTTGGTAGAGATTTTAGAGGCTACCATTTTCAGCATTCACAGTCGGCCTTTCTTCTACTGGCGACGAGTTTGTGGTCCGCACAATGAGGCCGGGAATGGAACACAAGTAGACGGGTATTGTCCACATGTGAATCACAGCCGAAGCCGGAGTATTGTCCACATGGGAGGAACACAAGTATACGGGTATTGTCCACATGTAAGGAAGACAAGTATACGGGTATTGTCCACTTGTGAATCACTGAGGAAACCAGATATTGTCCAAATTTTAGGAACAAAAGTAGACGGGTATAGTCCATATGTGAGGAACAAAAATGGACGGGTATTGTCCACATGCGAGGAACACAAGTAGACGCCTCTTGTCCACATGCGAGGAACACAAGTAGACGACTCTTGTCCACATGCCAGGAACATAAGTAGACGGGTACCGTCTACACGTGATGAACACCGTATGCTGGTATTGTGAGCATGTGACTAAGAAACGAGGCTAAAATCGTAAACACGATCAAGAAGGTTCTGAAATCTTGTGGCGAGTAATCGATTGATGCTTTTGTGTGAGGGATGGATGTTGTTAGCAACGACACAGTTGCACTTTGTGCGATGGCATGTCTAGATCGCTTCCTGTCTCCCTTTTTATATAGAAACTTAGAGGACAGGCCAGCAGATGAAGTCGTGTTCCCACATACACATAAAGGCCAACTGATGAAGTCTTGTTCCCACACAGACATACAGGCCAGCGGATAAAGCCTTGTTCTCACACACACACATACAGGCCAGCGGATAAAGCCTTGTTCTCACACACACATACAGGCCAGCGGATAAAGACTTGTTCAAATACAAACATACAGACCAGCGGACGAAGCCCTATTCCCATACACACATACAGGCCAGCGGATGAAGTCGTGTTCCCATACACACATACAGCCCAGCGGATGAAGTTTTGTTCCCACACAAACATACAGACCAGCGGACGAAGTCATATTCCCATACATAAATACAGGTCAGCTGATGAAGTCTTGTTCCCATATACACATACAAGCCAGCGGACGAAGTCCTATTCCCATACACAGATACAGTTCAGCGGATGAAGTCTTGTTCCCATACACGACTTCTTGTCTGGGTCACATATGGACAATACAGGACTTCGTGTGTTCGTTACGTGTGGAGAATACCCGACTTCATGTGTTAGCCACAATTGGAGGATACTCGACATCTCGTCTGAACCACGAGCGTATGATACGATTAGTTGAGTTGAGTGATTTAAGAACCGGCATTACATCACTCAGGACATTACGTTAGATACTCTGTATACAACAGTCAGCGAAGAGTCCCAATATTAATGGAACTAGTTGCACATAATAAGATGGGATGTGACTCTTAAAAGAACATTCTTGTGTCTGGACTCCATGCGGCAGATGTTAGACTCTCACGTGTCCAGTAGAATGCACGGTCCTACCGATTTATTAACCCTAACCTTGAAACTGACTCTAGAACATGACGAAGCATTAACTTATCTGGCTGTATATTGACGACGAGGTAACAAACAACTGACATGGGCCTGGCTTGTGTGTCCTTCAATTCCCCGGGTTCAGATAAACGTGATTGTTTGTTCATTCCTGTTATTTTCTTTAGGCGTGTTTAGTCAACTTAAGTCTGTGTAGTACTCACAAGTTGACACAGAAACACCCGTGCACTGTGTAAACTGTGTATGTGGTCTGTAAAACGTGTATTATTTGACTCATATATGGTTGTTTACTGTTTCACACACACACCCAAACACACTCACAAACACACACACGCACAATTTTTGTGCTATACGTATAAACAAATGGGATTTATAATGTAAAGACTAATATATGTCATAGAGTCTGATCTACAGTCTAAAAATTAATCTATAATCTAGCCTCTAATCTATAATCTAAACGTTGATCTATAATCAGCGTTCATTTGAAATCCGTTCGTGCCGAACCACGTGTAACTGCGTACGTTGAACATGATCATGTCATAGTTATGTGATAAGTACTGATCAATGAATAACAAGGACGAGGGGAACTGCATTAAAGCTTAAAAAGGCAATGAATGAATCACCCAAAAAACGAGAAGTAGATTGTGAGCTTTACTAAAACACGACTACAATAGACAAATTGGACGTTGCGGCCAAAGCCTTCGTCAGCACAGAACAAATAATTACAAACATCCCACGAACGGGATAGGAAGACACTGGAACACCGTCTCATCTTCCAGTTCGGTACACTCTCCCCTCACGGCCTCAATGTCCAACACAGCTTCATTTAACTTCCTAATCGCACCCCATCCCACCCCCTAGCTTACAGTCCACCATCTAGGTACGTCTAGGTCCTTTATAGGACGTCGCAGTCAACTTTCTTGGCAGGTTTGCGTTCGGTGTTTTGCCATCGTTTTCTGAACGACCGCGACTCATGCCCCTCTGTGAGGACCAGCACAGTGTAATCTTCCGCAGCTGTGTTTCGAGCGCTTAATAAGATTGCTAATTGTGAACTGCGTCCACGACATCTTTGCCGGTCCTAATTTTCACTTTTCCGCGCACATGGGCGCTTCTCCACCCCCACTCCCCTCCCGCTTGACCTTTGACCCGTGTACCGTACATACGGTCTATTAATCCACTCACAGCCCTATGCGTGCCAGGCTTTCCAAGCAAGGGATTCAGATAAGTACGTTTAATTAGTTTAATATTGTCATAGTGTGTTTCATATAGGTTTTTGTTTGTATTTTGTTTGTTCTGTGCTGACGAAGGCTTTGGTGTCCAACGTCCAATTTTTCTCTTGTAGTCGTGTTTTAGTAAAGCTCACAATCTACTTCTCGTTTTTTGGGTGATTTATTCATTGGCCAATGAATAAATGAGCACATGCTTATCGTCGCATGATACATAGATTCTGTTTCTGATCGTTGAGAAAATGGCAGGGTTGATCCAAAATCCGTCCAAAGAAGCTCGAAGAGTGGTGATTCAGTTTCTTTCATTTAAAGGATGTCGACCAGCGGACATTTGTCGAAGAATGCAGGCAGCCTATGGTAACAAATGTGTGTCGAAGACAACAGTGACAGACTGGGCACGATTATTTCGGAAAGGACGTCAGTTCACGACAGATCTTCGACGGCCGGGTCAAGCACATACTGTTGAAACAGAAAAAAACCATCGTCAAAATTGATGCAGCATTACAGATGAACCGTTATCGAAGCATACGTTCGCTAGCGAAAGAATTTGACGTGTCAATTGGGACAACTCAAAAGGTCGTTCGTAAGAAACTGCAATATGGGAAGGTGTGTTCAAAGTTGGTACCATGGATGTTGACCGACCACCGAAAAGAGGAACGCATGGGATGGTGTTTGAACCATTTGCTGCGGTACAGAATAGAGGGTGATACATTTCTCTTCCGCATAGTGGCAGGCGATGAACCATGGTGTCACCACTTTGAGACGAGCAGCAAAAGAGAGAGAGCATGCAATGGAAGCATGCTGGATCACCAACAAGCCTACAAATTCAAGTTACAGGTTTCCGCTGGTAAGGTTATGCTGAGCGCATTTTTGACCATGAAGGGCTATTGTTGGCCGACTTTAACGAACCTAGTGTCAACATCAATTCTACCCACTACTTGCAAACACTAGACAAGCTGCAAAAATCCATCAAGAACAAACGACCCGGCATACTTTCTCGCGGTGTTATTTTGTTGCATGATAATGCTCGTCCGCATGTCGCAAAGATTGTGCAGGAAGCATTAGCAAGGAAGAAGTGGGAAATTCTGCAACATCCAGACTATATCCTGATTTGTCACCATGTGATTTTCATTTGTTCGGACCTCTAAATAAAGCTCTCAATGGGCAACGATTTCACACAGATACAGACGTAATGAACGCGGTAAACACTTGGTTCAGTGAGCAACCACAATCCTTTACTGAAGACGACTTTCGCCGCCTACCTAAGCAATGGGATGCCTGCCTGAATGCCTACGGCGACTTCTTCTGACATACCCATGGTGCATAATTCATTCAAAATGAATGCTTTGTTTAATTCTACCACACCTGCTAATGTGTCTTTCATGCTTTTGTAATAAAGCAATTGGAACGGGTTTCAAATGGACGTCCCTATTATAATTTAAAACTGAATCTATTATAACGATTTAATATATCATCTAGGCTAGGCTTTGATGTATAGCCTAGCCTCTGTCCTGTAATCGAGTTTCTGGTCTTTTATCTAGTCATCCATCTCGGCCTGACTTTTCCTTAAGCTGTGTGTATCGTCCAGACCCCGGACTCCATCTTTCAGAGTCAGTCTCTCCAGACACGAATAGTGCGTCTCTACAGATGCATTCTGCCACGATCCCAAGCTACACTTCTACTCTTGGCTCCACCATGCGCCCCGCTAACATCGGGGCGCCATCTGGTACATACAATATGGAGCTAAGACCATGCGCCCGCTAACACAGAGCGCCATCTGGTACATACAATATGGAGCTACTATCATGCGCCCCGCTAACACAGGGCGCCATCTGGTACATACAATATGGAGCTACTATCATGCGCCCCGCTAACACAGGGCGCTATCTGGTACATACGATATGGAGCTACCACCATGTACACATTGCGTCCCATGGCATGTTAAAGTGTCCTTGACTGATTTTACATCATCGGTGCCCCGGCAAGTATGATTCATATACAGTTGTTTTTACCTGCGGCAGAATCTGCTCACATATAATCGTTGTGTTGTGAAATAAGAAAGTCAGCGGTTCCTGTCTAATCAAACTTGGGTCATGTTCAAGGCCATGTTGTGACAAACATTCACTCTGAGATTGCAAACAGCAGGCAGAGCACCACGATCCTGGATCAAACAGATGGACGGAGCACTAGAGAGCACGAGCAGTCGAGATTGATAGCAGGATGAGAATCTGTGTCGTCGGTCAGGACGCGAGCACTGGCCACTATAAAAGCAAATCTCTCTTATCTCTGGGAACTATTACAGGATTTGAGTCTGTCTACGGCACGTTTCTGTTGACATGGTAACTTTGTTGTCCAGTCATCTTTTTCTTCTCCGCCTCCTCGTTGTGTTCCTGGCACATTTTAACTGTTAAATGCTATATCGGGGATGTCTGTTGTAAACAGCGAATCTGCTGACCACAGCGGGAACTCTGAGTTCGATTCCTTGTATGACGTGTTTTTTGACTTGGCGAATAAAGATGGTCTCTCTGGGTAGATCTGTGAGCATAATAGGGACGACGACCACATGCTACTTCAACCAAGGGTAGAAGAGGAAGTACTGCACAATGGCATCAGCTATATTCACGTGCACAGTCAGCAGGATGACTAGTCCTATTTATATCAGTTCAGATTATTAAAAAGGGGAAAAAGGGGGGTGGGGGGGGGGTGGGATTCTTGCCTCGTTCAACCGCATTTTCAGCGTTGGTTATAATCGAGGTTTGTGTGTGCGCGTGTGCGCGTGTGCGCGTATGCGCGTGTGTGCGTGCGTGCGTGCGTGCGTGTGTGTGGAGATATGATCAAAATAAACACAAAATACTTACCTCAATTATAACCGACGCTGAAGAAGCGGGTTGAACGAGTCAGATGTTTTTGGTCGTAAGTAAAACAAGTGAAAATACAAGACAGTAGAGAAGCTTCCACGGGCCTTCAGGAGGATAAAGCATATGGCACTAAAGCCATATTGTATACACCATCCTCGTTTCAGGGACCACGTGCCGCCTTCATTGTCAGAGACCACGTGCCGCCTTCACTTCCAAGGACCACGTGCCACCTTCATTGTTAGAGAGGCTTCCTGGTTGCTAGTTTAGTCTGGGTCCACTTGGAGTCCTGGTCACATTTAACAACCCGCCTCCATGCGGATTCAAACCCATGACCATTGTCTGGTAGCCCTACATCCTAGGTTGGATGTGGAACAAGTAATGAAAACCGCCAGGCCAATGTCTGGTGGGTCTACATCCTAGGTTGAATGTGGAACAACTAAACACAAATGTCAGGAATTGTCTCGTAGCCCTACATCCCAGGGTGAAAGTAGAACAACTAAACAACAACGTTTATTTTGATGACCGCACTGATGGAGAAGGGGGTCAATCCCTGGTTGGTGAACTGGATATCAGCCGTCCTGCACTCTCGTCGGGTTGCTCTCCGTCTGGGTGCATGGACCTCAGAGCCACATATTTTAACCCCGGGACTGCCACAGGGATCTGCAGTCTCACCGGTGCTCTTTAACGTGTATACGAGCAAGATTGCAAACCTAGAAGCACCAGGGGTTGGAAGAATACTAACATTTGCAGATGATATGCTTGCATATAGGCAGGGGAGAGATAGGGGGCAAACAGCCCAGGAGTTACAGGCGACAGTATATAAAGTGATTGACTGGTGCACAGAAATGAGTGCTGTCATCCACCCGGAAAAGATGGCTGTTTTGTGGTGCTCTCTGGACAACAGAATTCTGAGAGCTGATGTCCCAAGCCTCGCTATAGATGGTAGAAATGTCAACAGAGAGAGCAAACTAAAGTATCTTGGGATCACATTTGACATGAGCATATCCTTCAAGAACCATGGGAAGACGGTTGTGACAAGATCTCAAAAGGGACTCAGTGCACTTCAAACTATGGCTGCAATGGACACAGAGCAGAGAATGCTTTTCACACTATACCAGCACTTGATCCTCTCAGTAATTCATTATGGATTAGGACTGCTCACTGTCTCAGAGAGTCAGCTGGTGAAGTTAGAGCGCATACAGAATGAAGCCATGCGGGTCATTCTGGGATGCACTAGAGACACCCCAGTAGTGTGTATGCGTTACATCTTTGGTCTGCCGACTGTTGCTGACAGGCTCAAGGTGATGCAGGCGAAGGCATACCTCAGAGTAGCTGCAGACCCAGACCACCCACTGCATGAGGCGCTGGACGCAGTTAAGGGTCAGCGACTGATAAGAGGGAAATCATGGATGGCTCAGGCGGAGGATACGATCAGACAGGTGTGCCCCTTGGAGAACATTAGGCGTGGAGAGGAGTGGGTCAGAGAGCCAGCGGAGCAGTCAGACTTGTGCAGAGTTATAAGCCGGGAGTGCAGGGAGTGGCCAGCAGGGGCCACGGAAGTGGAAATCCAGCAACTAATTCAGGACAATGCTCACTCGGTTGATGTGATTATCTACACATATAGTTCGGTGTCAAGAGGTGAGAGAAGTGGCTGGGGGTTCATAGCCAAAGATAATGGTCGACGTTAGGTGCAGGAGAGCCTGGCATATGATACCACAACATCCAGCTTAAGAATGGAGGTGGAGGCAGTCACTGCGGCTCTCCGCTGGATAGAGAATACGACACACACACACACACACACACACACATCGTGATTGTAACTGACTCAGAAAGCATGCTGACGAGGGTGAGGACGGCAGGCTTCGTTGGGAGTTTCTTGCTTCGCTTCGGAGGTCACGGGTGACAATCATCGCCTGGATCTTTTCTCCGGGGCATGCCGGTGTGCTGGGAAATGAACAGGCGGACAATTGGCTGGCTCTGCACTCTGAACTTGGTGGAGCATTGACACATGACAAGGCAGACGTGGTTTCGTCCTTGTGGGAGCACGTGTACACCTCGGAGAAGGAAATGGATTACCATGGTCTGGCAAGAATGAGACAGCGAGGAGTGGCGAGGGGATCTGGCCGACGCTCAACGCTCAGAGGAAAGGCGAGACGGACATATTATCAGATTGCTACTGGTACTATTGGTGTTGGAACTGTTCGCTGGCTGCTGAGGATGGGGACGGAGCGCTTATGGGAATGCCCCGAATGCTATGATGTCGATTCCTAAATCAATCAATCAATCAATCAATCAACAATGTCAGGCAATGTCTGGTAGCCCTACATCCCATGGTGAAAGTAGAACAACTAACAAAAATGTCAGGCAATGTCTGGTAGTTCTACATCCCGTGGTGAAAGTAGAACAACTAAACAAAACTGTCAGGCAATGTTCTAGAAGCTCTATACCCCAGAGTGGAAGTGGAACGACTAAACAAAACCTTCGGGTCATTGTCTGGGCACCCTATACCCCAGAGTGGAAGTGGAACGACTAAACAAACCCTTCGTGTCATTGTCTGGGCACCCTATACCACAGAGTAGAAGTGGAAAGACTTCAGAAGACCGAACGACACATCTAAACTCAAGGATTCAAGGAAACAGATTCATCGAGTCTGTACAGTAGCACGACATCCCAGGGTAGAAGTGGAAAGGTGGAATAGACCACCAGGTCACCCCTACAGCCCAGGTAGGAACAGTACAGACCATTCGAGATTGTTGATCTGTATGGGGTAGATAATGTCATGTCAGTGGAGTTGTATGGGGTAGATTATGTCATGTCAGTGGAGTTGTATGGGGTAGATTATGTCATGTCAGTGGAGTTCTATGGAGTAGATAATGTCATGTCAGTGGAGTTCTATGGAGTAGATAATGTCATGTCAGTGGAGTTGTATGGGGTAGTGTCATCATCTTGCTCTTATCTAGGTAACTGAACATGGGTTCATACAGGCAACAATAAATCTGTTCGCTATGAGATCGAATATTTATTGTATTGAATATACAGTTGGCGCAGTGGGTTAACAGCCCGCGCTATATTATCTTACATATCACAGATAGTTAAACATCAAACACATAGTTGTCATACAACAATCTAGCACACTATCTAGCCGATGTATATATATATATCTATGAATATCTATTGAGTCCCTCTCAGGCAGGCCTTGTTGCCTCTCTCAAGTCCGTCTGTCCTCTGCCGGTCTCCTCGTGTCCTCATTCGACACGGGCGGTAACTCTGTCCGAGTTCCTCGTGGACCCCGCATTAGGCGGGCCACATCAGTGTCCACGGAACCATGGACTCGATGACCAGCTCTTTCGAGAAGGTTCTAGATTACTCGGGTCCTGAGCGACTCGATGCTATCCCTTGGGCTGGAGTTGCAGCCCTCTAATATATCTAACAGTGAGGCGGTGACAGGATCCCCCCTCCCCCCTGATATGATTTGTTCTTGGGTAATTAGATCTATTCTAATTCTGTCACCGAATCACATAAAGTTGGTGTTTGTAGTTTGGTGGATAGTAACCTGGTAACCTACCTACTAGCACTAAAACTCATGTATTCTACCATACAACACTTCTCTGATTTGGTGAAGAGATCCCTCTGTCTCTCGTGTGCTTAAATATGCTTATCTGACCGAAGTTACGTGACGTTTTAGTAGTTGTATTTACAACCCGCCCTTCTCATAGTACCCGAAATGGTACCAAGACAATTAACCTCTATATTAAAGAGGGTTAACAAGACCGAAGTCCTGGCTAAATAAGTACACCTTCAAATCTTGATCTGAGTGTGTATTTCCATACACTTTTACTCTCGTATGTTATATAATGCTAAATATGTAGTTACCTTGTTCTTTTATCCCCCTCAGACTACATGTGTCCCTGTTGGCGTGTTAGTGTGTTGACTAATAAGTTGATGTTTCTAATAAAGTGACTATTTTAAATTGATAGCGTGTGTGCTGAATGTGTGGCGTATTTCCAAGCGTCACGAGTTGGGATAACCTCAATCATGAAATACTGCACTGTGTGCAATACATGATCAGGCATTCCAAGTAGTGGTGCTTAGATGTATCCTACCTGCTAAACTAAGTATATTACACTAACTACTAAATTAAACTCACTATTAAACTAAGTATTACACATGTATTGACAAATTTAGACAAGTCATGTAATTTTACATGAAAGACGCTGACAAATTACAATAAATACGTTTTGCGTACAATTTGTCCGCCAAGTGTATCGTTCTCTCATTTAATCCTTTCACGCAGTCATTCATTCACCTTTCATACACAATAGTATTTGGTTAAAATATATAATTAAAGTTGAGGTAAGTGTTATTGCCCCTAGAAAAAATGGGCTAGGCGATATTTGCCCTTTAAGAAAATACGTACTTTTTGTACGATGAATGAAAAATAGGTTATAATTTAACTAGAGACAATTGTATAGGACGGTTCTTTAGCCTATGAATGGCACCGCCTGTAATATTAAAGTAGAATATGTACACATTACAGGTTAACACAATTTATATACATCATTAATGCAAATATAATACATATTTAATCCTAAAGTAATTAATTAATTAGATAACTAAATAAATCCAACGATGATGTGCGCGTTGTCCTCCTGTCGTTAGCGTGTTATGCCATGAATGTTAAAGTTAGTATGGTTGTCTCTTGAGTGTTGTAGTCGATGTCGTTCTGTTTCGGCTGTTTGCAAAGTTTCGTAGCAACAGCAAGTATGGATTGTTCTCAATGTTCCGTATGAAATATTACAGTATTCATAGTCAGTTCACTGGTTGATATTATTGGTTGAAACAAACACAGTTACCGTTTCTTGCTGGAATCGTTCTAGAGCTTAGGCACTTGATAGTATGGTTCTTAAGTATAGCTCTTAACGTATAGATGGTCTTAATGTATAGTTCTTAATGTACTATGTTCATGGGTGTCGTAAGTAACCTAATCACTGAGAGTACTCTAGCAGGTGTAGAGTTACACTGTTATATGCAACCGACTAAAAGTATCACAGTTTATAGTATGGCTAATGGTCGATGTGATAAGAGTCATTCTATTGGCGCATTTGTCTGCCGTGATAAAAGGTCAGCCATAATATTATCGGTGCCCTTGATATGGCGGATTTCGAAGTCGAAATCTTGAAGTAGAAGACACCATCTTTGTAACCGGTGGTTTTTGGGCGACCCATGGTTAAGGACTAATAATGGCGAACTGTCTGTAAGGACCACAAAGTGACTCCCCAAGAGGAACTTAGATAATCTCAATATACAGAACACTAGGCTTAAACACTCCAATTCCACTGTGGCATAACGAGTCTCAGCCTTCTTTAGTTTGCGGCTCACGTAGAGAATCGGATGTCGTACGCCATCCACTTCCTGCATTAAACATCCTCCTATTGCGATAGCGCTCGCATCTGTGGTCAAAATAAAGGGTAAATTTATGTTGGGTAATCGTAAGACTGGTGGATTAGAAAAAATATGTTTCAATCTACACATTGCATCATCTAAGCTGGTACTTTTACAAATTTTTGATGGATGATCTTTAGTTAACCTATCAGAAAAGACTGGGGTGAGTTCTGCCCAATGTGGAATGAATTTAGAATAATAGTTAATAAGACCTAGTAGACTTCTAATCTGTTTCTTTGTGGTAGGCACTTCTAGATTAAGGATCTTGGAAACAATTTTATCATCAGTCAACAATTTTCCTTCAGAAATTCTATGACCAAGGAAGTCTATTTGTGTATAACCTATTTCAACCTTGGAAGGTTTGATAGTAAGTCCAAAAAGAGAGATTTGGTTGAAGACTTGTTTCAGGGTAAGTAAGTGAGAAGTCATATCAGAAGAATGGACGCATATATCATCAATATAGGCTACTACATTTTTAATTCCGTGTAATAACAATCTTGTTAGTCTCACAAATGTGGCCGGTGCGTTCTTCAGGCCAAAAGGAAGATATAGCCATTCGTACAAACCGAGAGGTGTTGCGAATGCTGTTATATGTCTACAAGAAGGGTGTAGTGGAACTTGCCAATATCCTTTCGCTAAATCGGTCTTGGAAAATAAGGATGATTGAGCCATATTTAAAATAAGATCTTCACAACTGTTCATTGGCTCTGCATCCGTTGTTGTTCTTGTATTTAATACTCTATAGTCGATGCACAAACGGATTGTCTGGTCCTTCTTTTTCACCAGGACAATCGGTGAAGAATATTGAGACATCGATTTTTGAATAATGCCATTCTTCTCTAAATCTAAAATTTCTTTATCTAAATTAGATCTGTAATGGAGAGGAATAGAATATGGTCTACATTTGACCGGTCTCAGATCTGTCAGCACAATTGAATGTGTTATTCTATCAGTGCGTCCAGGTTTGTTGGAAAAGATAGTCTTATAGTCGTCAAGGAGCGTCAAAATGTCTTGTCGCTGTTGTTGTGTCAAAGTGTCAGAGATATGTATGTCATTTATACTCCCGTCGTCAGTCATGATTGGTACCGGGATGTCAGTATTGTCCACGTCTGTCTGATTTATCACAGATGCTACTGTTTGGAAATTGTCTTCAATGTCATTGTCATCGTCGTCGAGATCAATCGTCAATATGTCGTCAAATTTGTCGTCGTTGTCGATATTACAGATTGTCGGTAATGTCCATATGTTTTCGTCGTTTTCGTCGTTGTAAGCGTGTGTCGTTAACGATGCTTCGTTTGTCGAGTTGTCATTTCGTTGGGCCATTGTCGTTTCGTCTCCGTCACCAGTTCGTTGCGTCTGTTTATTTGTCTCATTGTCCTGTCTAGCATAGTATGGTTTCAACATATTTATATGGAATAATTTCAACTTTCCATTTACAGAGAATGTAGTGTGGTTATTCCCCTTGACCAGTTTATGACATATATCACAAGATGTACAAAATGTTTTAATGTCTTGGTCGAACTTTGGCCAATAAAACTGGTTCAGGACAATTGCCCTGGTCAATTCGTATCCCATATGACCTCAAAAAGGGGAGTCATGGGCTATTTTTAGCACTTTGTTTCGATGTGCTTGTGGTAACATTATTTGCTGTATCGTGGTCTGCTTTGTTGTGTAAAATCTAGTTAAGATGTTGTTCTGTAGCCTAAATGTCCACGATGCGTTCTTAGCTAATTTTGGTTTAAGTCCTACTAACTTAAAGTATGGTGCAAGTGTTGTATCTGCTTTTTGTTCATTTCCAAAATTGATGTTAGTTGAGTTTGGCGCTACTATTTCTAATGATTCCTGCAGTTGGTCAGTGTTGGTTTTGTGGGTTGTCTGTCGTGTTATTGCATTTGTGTATTGTGTGTTTTGTTGCACATTTACAGGCTTGGTACTTGGTAGGTCGGTAGCATCCTCAATTCGAGGTTTTAATTCGGTCGTATCGTTCATAGATTCGACCGCCCCTGCATTGTACACCTCGGTGAATTCTTTCTGAATTACCTCAGTGGTTGTCTCCCTTGGTATTTTGGCAGCTTGAGACAAGCAAGAATGGTGTTTCTCTTTCGCATCGCTGTTGGTGTGGTGGATACCGTGTTTATGCTCCCACTCTTTGATTTCCTTTTCAGAGCATGGATGTATGTTGGGTAAATTACCAAGTATAATATCAGCGACTGGATTGTCAAGGACAGCGCACAATACTTGTCCTGATATGAACGGTGTTTGAATTTCGACCAGAGCAAGGGGGTATTTCTCTATCGTACCTGAGAATGTGCGACAATTCACATGTTTGTCTGTGTAGTCTTTGGTGTCTATTAATGTTTTCTTAACCCCACAGAGCGTTGCGCCGGAATCCCGAATTAATGTGCACTTTTTGTTGTTAACAAACCCTGTAGAAAAAACTAGCTTGCCTGTAGATGATAAGGCAGCGTTAGCTGTTTCATTTGAAATAGGGACTATGTGGCCACAATGTAGTGTTGTGTCAAGTTGGAACTTCGTACAGGTGTTGCACTTACTGTCTGTAATGGTGTTAATAATGTGTACAGCATTCCCAAGCTCGCTTTCATTGTCGTGTTGATTATCACATTCATTCAGTGATTCAAGCTATTCGTCAGACGACGTCTCTACTAGTGCAGCATTGGCCTGTTTCAATAACTTACGTCCATCACAGAGGCGACTATAGTGGCCAAAACTTTGGCAAAAGTAGCATTTGACTGCTCTCTGGTAAGCGTTGCGCTTAGCCTTCTGCTTCTCCACCATCATTTTGAGGTGGGTAGGATAGGTAGGCGATTTGTCGCACATAGAATAAGTGTCGTGACTGAAACCGCAATATTGGCATTTCGCTACTTTACCGACATTGGGGCGCGGTTTAAATTTACTCTCTGTTCGTTTGGAGTATTTGGTGTTTACTACTGCAGCTGCTGTATCGTTGTGACTTTTGTTCAGCTGAAAAATGTCCCTATTTGCTGTGAAAAATGCATTCCCCTTTGCCTCTATTTCCTGAATACTCTTACAGTCCATTTGTTTTAAGTGTTTTTAAGCTCTTTAAGTTTGTCATGGCTATTGTTGGTTTTAGCCGAGTTGATCCATTTTGTGCACACGTCTTGGACTGTACTGACATAATCTATAAAGGTTTGGTTTGGTTGTGGAGATAATTTGGCAAATTGTTGTTGGTAACCTGCAGTATCTAAAGAAAAATGTTGGAGAATGCGTTGCTTTAGATAGTCATAGTCTTTTCGCATTTCCTGTGGTATTGTCTCTATTACTTTTAGTGGTTCCAGAGCTAAGTTTCTCATTAGAATAAATGCCCAATCTGATTTTATGATCTTATGATGAGACATGAGACACTCAAAATTTTCTAAGTAGGCGCTGATGGAATCTCCTGAGCAGAACGCCTTCACGAGGCCTTTATACTTATTATATTTTTGTTCTTCCTCTTTGCTTCTTAGCTTATTTATCGATATTTCTGCGTTGGACTCAATTTCCATTTGTTTTAGTTTCACTTGTGTATCAGCATTCAATTGGGCTTGCTTGGCTGCCGCGTCGAGCTCCATTTGTAATTTCTTTTCTGCTGCCTGCATTTGCATTTTCTTTTCTTCTGCCTCCATCTGCATCTGCTTTTGCCTTTGTTTTTCCTCTCGTTCTATCGCTCTTTCTTCACGGGCAATGTTTTCTGCGTGCGTTTTCTGTGCCCATTCTGACAATTTCTCCTCTTTATAACCTAATTGTATTCCTTGCTCAATGCACTTATCTAAGCTAGACATTTTGTGTTTTACTTGTTTGTAATGTTTATAGAGTTAAATCCCTTAGAAAAAATGTGTAGTTAACTCCCTTAATTATTAATGTGTAAATCAAAATGCAAGGTTATGTTGGTGACAAGGTCATGAATATGCAAACAAATCAATATGAAACAAAATGATACATTGATGGAAGATGAGAAGTACAGCTTAGAGTTGCAATGGGTATGATGTGAAACTTAGCTTTCAATCCCAGAACTCTCCGATGTTGTCTTGTACTCTCGTCACTGTTGGAAAGGTTACATAGGTTGCACGCGGCACTAGTTGCGGAACAATCTGCTCGTGGAGTGAGAAAACATTAGTCACAGTCAAAAAAAAATGTCAAGATAGTAACATGTCACAAATCGTTTACAGACTCAAAATAATGAGGAACACTGCGGAGGCAATGGTGAGACGTTGCCGAGGGACTCAGATTAATTCTATTTTATCGCTAGATAGCTACTAATTTTATGTAAAGTTGTAAAGTTAATTTTTTTGATTTAAACAAATCAATGTGTTATCAAAAATCAATGTGATATGATTAAATAAGTAATTTTACATGGCAATTAATAGCTCTTTCACAAAACATTTTATGCTCAAACCGGAAAACTAGCCCCCAAAAAGCCTGTCATCATCTTGCTCTTATCTAGGTAACTGAACATGGGTTCATACAGGCAACAATAAATCTGTTCGCTATGAGATCGAATATTTATTGTATTGAATATACAGTTGGCGCAGTGGGTTAACAGCCCGCGCTATATTATCTTACATATCACAGATAGTTAAACATCAAACACATAGTTGTCATACAACAATCTAGCACACTATCTAGCCGATGTATATATATATATATATCTATGAATATCTATTGAGTCCCTCTCAGGCAGGCCTTGTTGCCTCTCTCAAGTCCGTCTGTCCTCTGCCGGTCTCCTCGTGTCCTCATTCGACACGGGCGGTAACTCTGTCCGAGTTCCTCGTGGACCCCGCATTAGGCGGGCCACATCAGTATCCACGGAACCATGGACTCGATGACCAGCTCTTTCGAGAAGGTTCTAGATTACTCGGGTCCTGAGCGACTCGATGCTATCCCTTGGGCTGGAGTTGCAGCCCTCTAATAATATATCTAACGGTGAGGCGGTGACAGGTAGATAATATCATGTCAGTGGAGTTGTATGGGGTAGATTATGTCATGTCAGTGGAGTTGTATGGGGTAGATAATGTCATGTCATGTGAGTTGTATGGGGTAGATAATGTCATGTCAGTGGAGTTGTATGGGGTAGATTATGTCATGTTAGGTGAGTTCTATGGGGTAGATTATGTCATGTCAGTGGAGTTGTATGGGGTAGATTATGTAATGTCAATGGGATTGTATGGGGTAAATTAATTAATGTCAATAGAGTTGAATGACGTAGTTGATGTCACGTTAGTTAACCGGCTGAAAGCTAAAACAGTGGAATTGTGTAGTTAACCCAAGAATATAACATACATAAGGACATGTAGGTGAATAGTGGCGTTAACTGGCAGAAAGACAATACATTAAAATTTTTTAGTTAACCCAAGAGTCTAACACACGATGCAAGGACTACGATCTAAGATCAGATAAACAGTGGTTCTCAATAAACCATATACCGACGTATAGAAGTTGATGTCTGTAAACATTCTGACTGAATGATATGTCCAGTTTCAGCTCACTCACCTTCTCCTCCTGCTGGCGGTTACCATTGGTCCAGGTAGGTGGCTCGTGTTTCTATAATTACCACTTTAATTAATTTGTCCGGAAGTAGTCTCCTGCCCTGGGTGTGTGACATTACCGCGTCATCACATTGTGAAGGTCTGAGAGCAGGCGGAATGGCTGGCCAATCTATCCCTCACTCTGGCAAGCGACGAGTCCAGGCGTCGAAATCGCATCCATCCGTTTCCATGACATTACCAGGGCATATTATTACCAACTTCACCACCACACATTATATATGTATACTATAACTTACATCACTTTAGCTAATGTTTCTTATTCACAGTTTTCAGAAGTATGTCCCCAATGGTAATATGTTGACTAGAGGATATGTTTTCTATGTGACATGGTGTCCTGACGATATGTTTTCTAAACGATATATTGACTAGACGATATCTTGTCTAAACGATATTTTGTCTAAACAATGTGTTGTCTAGATGATATGTTGTCTAGACGATATGAACATTCTACAACTCGACAATTCTACAAATCGAATACTCAAGCTTGACCATTTTAAAACTCGAACATTCTATAAATCCAATATTCTACAACTCGAACATTATACAACTTGAACATTCTATAACTCGAGAAAACTACAACTCGAATATTCGACAAGGGCCTTGGTCGACGGCCTCATCAATACATCACAATGGAATACCAGAATCATACATAGCCTATTTCATAGACCATCCAATCACCTTCCATTATCTCCATGTCTGCCTTTGACTAAATGTTTGACCTGGTATTGTCTAAATGTTTGATCTTATACTGTCTAAATGTTTGATCTAGTAATGTCCAAATGTTTGATTTAGTATTATCTAAATGTGTGATCTTGTAGTATCTAAATATTTCATATTGTATTGTCTAAATGTTTGATCTTGTATTGTCTAAATGTTTGATCTTGCATTGTCTAAATGTTTACTCTCATATTGTCTAACTTATCTAAATCTGTGATCTTGTAATGTCAAAATGTGTGATCTTTTATTGTCTAAATCTTTGATCTTGTCATGTCTAAATGTGTGATATTGTATTGCCTAAATGTGTGATCTTGAATTGTCTAAATGTTTGATCTTGTGTTGTCTAAATGTGTGATTTTGTATTATCTAAATAGTTGATCATATATTGTCTAATTGTTTGACCTTGTGTTGTCTAAACGTGTGATCTTGTATTGTTTAAATGTTTGATCTTGTAATGTCTAAATGTTTGATCTCGTATTGACTAAATGTGTGATCTTATATTGTCTAAATGCGTTATCTTGTCTTGCCTACATGTTTCAACTTGTATTGTCTAAATGTTTGATCTTGTATTGTCTAAATGTTTCATATTGTATTGATATATTTGGTTGTTTCGGGATTTGAGATTTAAATATTGAGCACAACCCACTACTGGCAACTCTGATCGTATTCTGGTATGAACCTAAAGCCTGTCCACGTCAATGTGCAAGCACTAGACTCGTGTTTAGCTCTCATATGAGCTCGTCAGTAGTGCATATCCTTGCCCGGATCCGGAAACAAACCCCGGATCACTGGCGTGTAAAGCGAGTGTGTAACCACTAGACCACGCGGCACACGCTGGACGCGACAAAATTATCACAACAGAATATTACAACGTCACCCATCGTGGGCTATAGCTCAAGATTTGACCGATCGCCGCGACTGACATCCATCTATCGATGTGGCCCCGAATGATCAGGTCTTCTCACTGGCATGGCGCACCAGGAGGCCTAAAGTCCAGCGAGCAATAAAACATTCTGATTTATTTAGTTGTTTCGGGATTTGAGATTTAAATAGTGAGCACAACCCACTATTGGCAACGCTAATCATATTCTGGCAAGACCTTAAGGCCCATCCACGTCAATGTGGAAGCATTAGACTTGAGTTTCCCTCTCTCTTGAGATCATCAGTAGTGCATATCCTTGACCGGACTCGGAAACAAACCCCCGGATCACTGGCGTGTGAAGCGAGTGTGTAACCACTAGACCACGCGGTACACGCTGGACACGACTAAATTATCACAACAGAATATTACAACGTCACCCATCGTAGGTTATATTCAATATTTGCCCGATCACATTGTATTATTTAAATGTTTGATATTGTATTGTCTAAATTTTGATCTTGTATTGCCTAAATGCGTGATTTGGTGTCGTTTACATGTGTGACCTTGTATTGTTTAAATATTTCATATTTTATTGTCTAAATGTTTGATCTTATATTGTCTAAATGCATAATCTTTTATTGTCTGAATGTTTCATATTTTATCGTCTAAATAGATGATCTTGTATGGTCAAAGTGTGTGATCTTGTATTGTCTAAATGTATCATCTTGTATTGTCTAAATGTGTTATCTTGTATTGTCTAAACGTTTAATATTGTACTGTCTAAATAGTTGATCTTGTGTTGTCTAATTGATTGATCTTGTAATGTCGAATTTGTGATACTGTATTGTCTAAATGTTTCATATTGTATTGTCTAAATGTTTGATCTTGTATTGTCTAAATGTGCGATCTTGTATTGTCTAAATGTGTGTTCTTGGATTGTCTAAAAGTTCATATTGTATTGTCTTAATGTGTGATCCTGTACTGTCTAAATGTTTCATCTTGTATTGTCTAAATGTTCTATCTTGTAATGTCTAAATGCTTGATCTGTATTGTATAAATATCTGATTTTGTATTGTCTAAATGTTTGATCTTATATTGTCTAAATGTTGGATACATATTGACTGTGTGATCATTCAGGGGCGTGTGCCAGGCTGCAAGTCTCAGGGGATCACTTCACCTACAACGGGCAGCGAGTGTTCCTGTCTGGAGGCAACCTACCATGGATCAACTACGCCTATGATTTCGGTAACGGACAGTGGGCTGGGGTCAAATCTAAAGTGGAAGAACAGTTTCGACTCCTCCACGAGGCTGGCGGAAACTCTTTGAGTAAGTTTATGTTAGGTTAAGTTTGCACATAGTTGACTATTGATTCGTGACTACCGGCAAACGTCGTCATCACACGTAAGTTTGTGATAGGTCAAATTTTCACATAGTTGACTAGTGATTCGTGACTACTGGCGATCGTCCTCATCACACTCATGCTTCTGTTAGGTCAAGTTTTCACATTGTTGACCAGTGATTCGTGACTACTGGCGATCGTCCTCATCACACTCATGTTTGTGTTATGTCAAGTTGAATAATGATTCGTGACTAGTTGCGATCGTAATCACCGCACTCCGGACAGGTCTACAGTAGCTCCTGTCTCCCTCTGTGTTGGTTAGCCAAATATCTAGTGCCCTTTAGAAAATGTTCATTTCTCTCACTTTGGACAAGGAAGAAGATTCCCGGTGTCCTTGATGTCATATCTTTGCCCAGCGTCTCTGTTGATGTTGGTCGTATCTGGTCATCTTACTGCTCTCCCTGCCTCGATCACCGCCGTGTCCGGCGTTTGTGTTGGTGTTGATCATATCTGGTCAGCTCATGGCTCTCCCTGCCTCGATCACTATCCTGTCCGCCTACCGATCGGCTGACTTGTCTGTCACACCTGAGCGGCCCGGCACATAGACGAGCTCGTTGTGGTGTGCACAGTGGTCAAGCAACTCCTGTCGTATGAGGCCAGTCTGGAACTTCATGAGTATGTCGCTCAATGCGCATGCGTATGAACACATCTACCAGTTGAGCCTGTTGATGGAGTCGCCCATTCCGCTTGCGTGCGAATATTTCTGCGAGCTGAGCCATTTGATGGTGTGACCCAGTACGCATGCGTGTGAATACTTCTACGTGCTGACTCAGTTGATGAAGTCGTCCAGTACGCATGCGTGTGAATACTTCTACGTGCTGACTCAGTTGATGAAGTCGTCCAGTACGCATGCGTGTGAATACTTCTACGTGCTGACTCAGTTGATGAAGTCGTCCAGTACGCATGCGTGTGAATACTTCTACGTGCTGACGCAGTTGATGAAGTCGTCCAGTACGCATGCGTGTGAATACTTCTACGTGCTGACTCAGTTGATGAAGTCGTCCAGTACGCATGCGTGTGAATACTTCTACGTGCTGACTCAGTTGATGAAGTCGTCCAGTACGCATGCGTGTGAATACTTCTACGTGCTGACTCAGTTGATGAAGTCGTCCAGTACGCATGCGTGTGAATACTTCTACGTGCTGACTCAGTTGATGAAGTCGTCCAGTGCGCATGCGTGTGAATACTTCTCGTGCTGGCTCAGTTGATGGAGTATTCCAGTACTCATGCGTGTGAATACTTCTATGTGCTGTCTCAGTTAATGAAGTCGTCCAGTACGCATGCGTGTGAATACCCCTACGTGCTGACTGTTGAGGAAGTCATCCAGTACGCATACGTGTGAATACTTACTACGCGCTGAGCCATCTAATAGAGTGGCCCAGTACGCATGCGTGTGAATACTTAAATGAGCTGAACCAAGTCAGGGCAATGGTTACAGCCTTTGTTGACGTCGTAAGGCTGCTTGTTGTCATGGCAACAACTACACTAGATTCCTTGACAGTTTTGCAGCTATCACAAACATATATACACATGTGACACATATAAACAAACTACTGTCACAGTATGCCACATATATAAATATGTGACACATGTAAACAAACTACTGTCACAGTATACCATATATATATAAATATGTGATACATATAAACAATCTACAGTATATAAGCAGATATATGTTGCATGTTACATTATGTGCTTGTACACATACACACAAACTATTATTACAGTATAAAACGTATATAAACATGCAATAAATACACATAAACTATTGCTGAAGTATATAACAATATGTTACATACACACGAGCAATTGTGACAGTATACGACGTATATCAACAAGTGACATATATATATTGACATTTCTGGAGACACACGCACACTGTGACAGCACAAGGCTAGCACTGACCACCCAAGACATGTAATGGTTGTCCCTTGCCTTCCAGGACTGTGGATCCACATCCAAGGAGAGACCAGCCCGCACTACGACAGCAGTGGTAACGTCATCGGCCTTGACACCACAGGAACCTTCATTAACGACTTCAAGGACATGTTGGACCTGGCGAAAAAGTGGGTCATTAATTTATGTTGAGTGTAGAAAACAGTGGGTCATTAATTTATGTTGAGTGTAGACAACCGTGTGTCCTTAACTTACGTAGAGTGTAGACAACAGTGGGTCATTGATTTATGTTTACTGAATGACTTGACGAAACAGTAGGTCATTAATTTATGTTGAGAGTAGAAAACAGTGGGTCATTAATTTATGTTGAGTGTAGACAACAGTGGGTCATTGATTTATGTTGAGTGTAGACAACATTGGGTCATTAATTTATGTTGAGAGTAGAAAACAGTGGGTCATTAATTTATGTTGAGAGTAGAAAACAGTGGGTCATTAATTTATGTTGAGTGTAGACAACAGTGGGTCATTAATTAATGTTGAGTGTAGACAACATTGGGTCATTAATTTATGTTGAGTGTAGACAACCGTGTGTCCTTAATTTACGTTGAGTGTAGACAACAGCGGGTCATTAATTTATGTTGAGTGTATACAACAGTGGGTTCTTAATTTATGTTGAGTGTATACAACAGTGGGTTCTTAATTTATGTTGAGTGTATACAACAGTGGGTTCTTAATTTATGTTAAGTGTATACAACAGTGGATCCTTAAGTTATGTTGAGTACACACGTGCGGTGGTTTTACAACATTGTACTAGTTAGGGGCTTGTATACATACACACACGTAACACATAGTAACATTATGTGCTTGTATACATTCAAACCTATAACATCCTAAAATTATGTGCTTGTATACATACACACCTAAAACATCATAACATTATGTGCTTGTACATACACACACATATAACATCATAACATTATGTGCTTGTATATACACACCCACACATCTATAACATCATAACATTATGTGCTTGTATACATACACACCTATAACATCATAACATTATGTGCTTGTACATACACACACATATATAACATCATAACATTATGTGCTTGTATATACACACACATACATCTATAACATCATAACATTATGTGCATCTACACACACACACACACACACACACTCACACACACCTATAACATCGTAACATTATGTACGTGTATACATAAGCATCTATAACATCGTAACATCATCTGCTTGTCTTATACTAACGTATAACATCTGAGCTTTATGTTTATTATAAAAAATAATATTCTCGTATAACATCGTAACATTATATCCGTGTATGCACACACACGCATAACAAAGTAACATCTAAATAAATGGGAATATTTTTAACCAAGTGACTCAAACAACTATGTCGGACTGTTGATAACATCTGATGGAAGGTACCCTGGAAAACCTGCAACAACAATCGCCATTTTATAGCATGTTAAGGAAGGTACCTTGGAAAACCTGCAACAAGAATCACCATTTTATAACATCCGACGGAAGGTGCCTTGGAAAACTAGGAACAAGAATCGCCATTTCATGTCAGCTGAATCTCGGAGCTCGTGACAAACAATTTAATTTCTGTGCCCTGGAATCCACACGTCTCCAGGACCCCAGTAAAATGAAATTTTGTAATGTTTAATGTTGTTGTCTCATGGTCTGTTAGAGTGTGTGTGCTGGTAATGACGTTCTAATAACGTTCGTTCGTTCGTTCGTTCGTTCGTTCTAATGGCAACGTCCGTTCAGTCAGCTGTGGCTGTGTTCTTGTAGCGACGACTCCACTTTCCTTGTATGCTGGTTGACTCGTTCTCAGGTACAGCATCTTCGCCTTCCCCACCTTGTGGAACGCAGCTGTGAACCAGGACGGACAGAACCATCTTAACGGTCTCATCACGGACACCAAGAAACTCCAGACCTACATAGACAAGGCTCTGACCCCATTAGTACAGGCAGTCAAGGGTCACCCGGCTCTGGGAGGATGGGACATCATCAATGAAATAGAAGGCATGATCATCCCTGGCAAGGTCAGTTGCTCTTTATCTCCCCTTGTTAAATGTTGGATGCATGGAAAGAGTGCTGTCTCTGGAAACTCCTACAGACAAATATATCGAGGAAATGTATATGTCACAAATCCACGACATTAATATGTCGCAAATATATCGAGGACATGTATATGTCACAAAAATACCCACGACATTTATATGTCACAAATATATCCACGACATTTACAAGTCACAAATACATCCAGGATATTAATATGTCACAAATATACCCACGACATGTATACGTCACAAATATATCCACGACATTTACAAGTCACAAATACATCCAGGATATTAATATGTCACAAATATACCCACTACATGTATACGTCACAAATATATCCGCAACATTAATATGTCACAAATATATCCACGACATTTCTTTGTTACAAATACATCCACGTCATATATATATCACACAGACATCCACGACACCAACATACCTACATTGAGAGATTTCAGTATTATGTGAACAATACAAATGTACACTACAGAATTAAGAGAAGTGACATGTACATAACAAGATGCCAGTAATGTACGTCTATAGTATTGTGTCTACAGTAATGTTCGTCTACAGTAATGTGTCGACAGTAATGTGTTTTACAGTAATGTGTTTTACAGTAATGTGTCTACAGTAATGTACATCCATAGTAATGTGTCTACAGTAATATACGTCTTGTACATCTATAGTAATGTGTCTACAGTAATATACGTCTTGTACATCTATAGTAATGTGTCTACAGTAATGTACATCTATAGTAATGTGTCTACAGTAATGTACATCTATAGTAATGTGTCTACAGTAATGTACATCTATAGTAATGTGTCTACAGTAATGTACATCTATAGTAATGTGTCTACAGTAATGTACGTCTATAGTAATGTGTCTACAGTAATGTACATCTATAGTAATGTGTCTACAGTAATGTACATCTATAGTAATGTGTCTACAGTAATGTCCGTCTACAGTAATGTATGTCTACAGTAATGTAAGCTTACAGTAATACGTTTACAAATGTGTCCTCCAACATTAGCAAAACTCCGAGAAATGCTACGACACAACAGTTCTGCTCAACAGTGGGGTGGGCTGGGCCGGGCAGAAGTACAATTACGAGGAAGCTCTCAGGTAACTATACAGAAAAGACGAGACACTCTCGGGTAACTATACAGGCGCGACGAAAACCTCTCAGGTGACTAATCTACCTCAGAATTGACATGAAAGCATCCTTACTTTCATATCCAAACGAAATCTGAAATGAAATAATCCTTACTCTCATCCAAATCATATCTGCAATGAATTAACCCTTACACTCATGTCAACATCATATCTGAAATGAAATCATCCTTATTATCATGTCCACATCAGATTTGACATGAAATCATCCTTACACTCATGTTCACGCCAGATCTGAAATGAAATCTTTCTTACACTCATGTCCACTTCATATCGGAAAAGAAATCATCCTCATTTTCATGTCACATCAGATGTCACATGACATTACCCGTACACCCAAGTCCAAAACACATCTGAATTGAAATCATCCTTATTCTCATGTCCACCTCATATTTGACATGAAACCTCCATATTTTCATGTCCACCTCAGATTTGACATGAAATCATTCTTTTTCTCATGACCATTTCAGATCTGAAATGAAATCATCATTACTCTCATGTCCACCTCAGATCTGAAATTAAATCAACCTTATACTCATGTCAACTTCACATCTAAAATAAAATAATCCTTACACTCATGTCCACACCAGTTCAGATTTGACATGGAATCATCCGTACTCTTATGTCCACCTCATATTTGATATGAAATCATCATTATTCTCACGTCCACATAAGTTTTGACATGAAAACATCCCTACTCTCATGTCCACATCAGATTTGACATGACGTAATCCTTACACTCATGTCCACCACATACCTGAAATGAAATCATCTTATGCTCATGTCCACAACAGATCTGAAATGAAATCATCCTTATTTTCATCTCCTCCTCAGATTTGACATTAAACAATCCTTATTTTCATATCCACCTCAGATTTGAAGTGAAATTTATCCTTATTCTCAAATCCTCCTCAGATTTCACATGAAACAATCCTTATTCTAATTTCCTTCTCGGTATTGACATGACATCATTCTTATTCTCATGTCCATGTCAGATTCATCAACTGGCAGACGGCGGCGATCAAGTCGGTAGATCCCGAGGCGCTGGTCAGCGTGGGTGTTGCCAATCCCATCACAAACACGGACCAGTTCGGCAAAATCAACCACTACACGGACGAGTGCCTGGTCAAAGCTGGCGGCAAATCTAACGTGAGTAATTAGTGAGTGATAGGTCGCACATCAACTCTTACGTAAGTAGTTAGTGATAGATAGGTCACACATCAAATCTAACGTGAGTAGTTAGTGACTAATAGGTTGCACATCATATTTAACCTGAGTAGTTAGTGACTGATAGGTCTCACATCAAATCTAACGTTATTAGTTAGTGATTGATAGGTCGAACATCAAATCTTAATTATTAATTAATGCCTGGTGGGTCTCACATCAAATCTAACCTAATTAGTTAGCGACTGATAGGTGGCACAATAAATCTAACGTGAGTAATTAGTGATTGATACGTCGAACATCAAATCTTACTTGAGTAGCTAGTCACTGATGGTCGCATATCAAATCTAATGTGAGTAGTTAGCGACAGATAGGTGGCACATCAAATCTAACGTGAGTAATTAGTGATTGATACGTCGAACATCAAATCTTACTTGAGTAGCTAGTCACTGATGGTCGCATATCAAATCTAATGTGAGTAATTAGTGATTGATAGGTCTCACATAAAATCTAACAGGAGTAGTTAGTGACTACTCAAGAATGCTTGAAGATTTACAAATTGATGGAAAATACCTTAGACTTGTAAAAAAAACATATATTGGAAACAATAAGCTGCCATCAGAATTGATAACGATGTAGGTCAATATCAGCCTACTAAAAGAGGTGTGAGACAGGGATGTGTAATGTCTCCAGATCTTTTTTCCCTGTACAGTGAAAATATATTCAGAAATATAGAAGATATGGAAGGAATCAACATTGGGGGACGATCCATCAATAACATTAGATATGCAGATGATACAGTCTTGATTGCAGACAATGAGCAGGACCTGATAGGTCTCACATCAAATCTAACGTTAGTAGTTAGTGACAAGTAGGTCTCACATCAAATCTAACCTGAGTAGTTAATGACTGATAGGTCTCACATCAAATTTAACCTGAGTAGTTAGTGACTGATAGGTCTCACATCAAATTTAACCTGAGTAGTTAATGACTGATAGGTCGCAGATCAAATCTGACCTGAGTAATTAGTGCCTGATAGGTCGCAAATCAAATCTAACGTTAGTACTTAGTGATTGATAAGTCCCACATCAAATCTAAAGTTTGTAGTTAGTGATTGATAGGTGGCACATTAAATATAACGTGATTAATTAGTGATTGAGAGGTATCGCATCAAATCTAACGTTAGTAGTTAGTGATTGATAGGTCCCGTGTCAAATCTAACGTTTGTAGTTAGTGATTGATAGGTCACACATCAAATCTAACGTTGGTTGTTAGTACCTGATAGATCCCACATCAAATCTAACGTTAATAGTTAGTGATTGATAGACCTCACATCAAATTTAACGTGAGTAGTTAGTGATTGATAGATCCCACGTCAAATCTAACGTTAGTAGTTACTGATTTATGGGTCACACATCATATCTAACGTTGGTAGTTTGCGATTGATAGATCTCACGTCAAATCGTATGTTAGTAGATAGTGATTTATAGGTCATACATCAAACCTAACGTTGGTAGTTAGTGATTGATAGGTCGCACATCAAATCTAACGTAAGTAGTTAGTGACTGATAGGTCGCACATCAGCCCGACAGTATGGCAACATGGCTTTATGACAATATGACAGCAATGCAACATCGCCAGGTTACAATGCGACTGTATGACAGCAAACAACATGGCTAGATGACAAGACAACATGGCAAATTAGAAACATGACTAGATGACAACCCGACAGTATGACAACATAACATCATGGCTAGGTGACAACACGACATTATGACAAAATAACAACATGGCTATGTGACATCACGACAGTATGACAATATGACAACATGTCTGAGTGACAACACGACAGTATGACAACATGGCTAAGTGACAACATAACAACATCGCTGAGTGTCAACCCGACAGTATGACAACATAACAAATTGGCTAAGTGACAACTTGACAGCATGACAGCATAACAACATGGCTGAGTGTTAACACGACAGTATGACAACATAAGAACTTGGCTGAGTGACAACACGACATTATGACAACATAACAACATGGCTAGGTGACAACACGACAGTATGACAATATAACAATATGGCTGAGTGACAACACGACAATATGACAACATAACAACATGGCTTCATGGCAATATATGAACATGTCTACATGACAACATAACAATATGGCTAGGTGACAACACGACAATATGATAACATAACAACATGGCTTCATGGCAATATATGAACATGTCTACATGACAACATAATAACATGGTCACTACACTTCAAAGCAGAATTGTATGCATTCTAATGCACGTGATTTCTTTGGCAGATCAATAGGAATGTTTATATGTTATTAGAAATGCCCCCCCTCTTACAATGGCATGCAAACATGTTATTATTTCGATCCCAGTGTTTCACAAAGTCTCAATTTCCCTCAACCTCTGGTGCGGGTGCCTGTCCTTTCTTCGTGTAATATACTTGCATCCTCAAAACTACTATAGAAATGTGACTGCTTTAGAATTTCACGGAGACTGTGACAAATCATGAGAAAAATGCACTATTCATGCACCAACACACAAACGTGGTAACAGAGATAGTCGCACACAGCTACCGAACCACTGCTAAGTCTCAGTTGCAATTCTTTACACGCGAGCAATGATCTGTTACGATATCTGTTGTACTGACACACGCAACATATTTGGTTATCGCATTAAACACAATTATCCATAAAGTGGACATGTGATGAGGCCCAGTTTATGGACACCATTATTACCCGCTGATGTATTTAATGTCACATCGTTTGTAGCTCGTGCACCACATGCCTCAAGAAAGTGTAAAATGTCACAGGGGAATGTCACCGCCTGAGACTGAAGTATATATGGCAAGTTTGTCAAGTTCTAAGCTAATCCACAGAGTTTGAAGTATATAGGGCAAGTCTTAGACCAAGATCTAAGTAAGCCACAGAGTCTGAGATATATACAGGCAGGTCTTAGATCAATGTTGAAGTAAGCCACTGAGTCTGAAGTATATACAGGCGGGTCTTAGATCAAGGTCTTAGTAAGCCACGGAGTCTTAAGTATATACAGGAAGGTCTTAGATCAATGTCTAAGTAGGCCACAGATTCTGAAGTATATACAGGCAGGTCTTTGACCAATGTCTAAGTAAGCCACGTAGTCTAAAGTATATACAGTCAGGTCTTTGACCAATGTCTAAGTAAGCCACTGAGTCTGAAGTATATACAGGCGGGTCTTAGATCAAGGTCTTAGTACGCCACAGAGTCTTAAGTATATACAGGAAGGTCTTAGATCAATGTCTAAGTAGGCCACAGATTCTGAAGTATATACAGGCAGGTCTTTGACCAATGTCTAAGTAAGCCACGTAGTCTAAAGTATATACAGGCAGGTCTTTGACCAATGTCTAAGTAAGCCACTGAGTCTGAAGTATATACAGGCTGGTCTTAGATCAAGATCTAAGTAAGTCACGGAGTCTGAAGCACTGTATATACAGGAAGGTCTTATACCAATGTCTAAGAAAGCCACGGAGTCTGAAGTATATACAGGCAGGTCCTAGACCAATATCTGAGTAGGCCACGGATTCTGAAGTATGTACAGGAATGTCTTATACCAATGTCTAAGTAATCCACGGAGTCTGAAGTATATACAGGCAGGTCCTAGACCAAGGTCTAAGTAAGCCGCTGAGTTTGAAGTATGTACTGGCAGGTCTTAGACCAAGATTTAAACCGAGCCACGGAGCCTGCATGTCTCTCGGGGGGTTGACGGAATCTGCTCTGGACTGATGCACCCATGAGATTACGATATCGTCTGTAAGCTAGTAGAGGGCCTCAAAGAAATGAAGGTGAGCTTGCTGGGGTCAGCGCGGAGGACATGCCTATTATCAGGACCAGCTTGGTTACTTTGCTATACGTTAAGTAACCCGAATCATCGCGGGGAAGTTCCCCTGAACATGAGAAGAGAACAAGAAATTCACAGACATGTCTTCGCGCCATTGATCGACATGCCCACATGTGTGTGTGTGTGTGTGTGTGTGTGTGTGTGTGAGAGAGAGAGAGAGAGAGAGAGAGTGAGAGAGAGAGTGTGTGTGTGTGTGTGTGTGCTTGTTTGCATGTGCATGTGTGTGCAGGGACTATGTGTTCGTGTGTGTGCTGTGACTATATGTAGGCAGGTATGTTGACCTGGTCAGACACTGTGCTCATATGTAACCGCTAACACGATCCCCAGGGCAAGCTGGACTTCTGGCAGTTCCACTCCTACGATTGGCAGGGCAACTTCGACAACGTGGCTCCATTCAAGGTCGGTTACTACAGCTGTCGCTATGTAATTCTCTCACTCAAGCTGTCTCTCAGTCTCTCATTCATTCTCTCTAACAGTCTCTCTCTCTCTCTCTCTCTCTCTCTCTCTCTCTCTCTCTCTCTCTGCCATCCCCTCTATTCTTCTCTATCTTCTTGTCGTTTGCAATCTCTATCACTCTTCTTTCACACTCTCCTTCTTGCTTCCAGTCTTTCTCATCCCTCCTATTTTCTCTCTACTTCACTCGCTCTCTCTATCACTCTCTTCTCTGCCTCTCTTCTCTGCATCTCTTCACTCCCACCCTTCACTCCCGATCTTCACTCCCTCCGTCCGCTCCCTCTCTTTACTCCCCCCTCCTTCCTTCTCTGGACACAAGAAAAGAATTGAAATGTATGTGGTCAAGTCATAGATGATGAACATTGCAATTCATTTAAGAAATTCTCTCTCTCTCTCTCTCTCTCTCTCTCTCTCTCTGTGTTTTTCTATCTCTCCCCGTCTCTCTCCACCTCTCTCCTCCTCTCTTTGTATCTCTCAGTCTCTTTCTGTTTCTCCCTGTCTGTCTCTCCGTCTCTCTCTTTCTCCGTCATTCTCTCACTCTCTCTCTGTCTCTGTCTCTGTCTCTCTCTCTCTCTCTCTCTCTCTCTCTCTCTCTCTCTCTTATATCAGCTGTTAAGGACAGTGTTGTGACAAGGTATGAGAAAATAGACACAGGAACACGTTCTAAACAGTAAACCGTGTGAGACACTAGATGGGGGACACAGGATTCTCCTGCCTGCCTCTTATCATGACATGAGAAGTTCTCAGTCAGTGAACTCTGCCTCTCTCTCTCTCTCTCTCTCTCTCTCTCTCTCTCTCTCTCTCTCTCTCTCTCACTCTCCGTCTCACGCTGTCTTTTATTCCCTGTCAACTCTCCATGTCTTTCTCCTTCTTCATGTCTTGCCACGCCTTCTATCTACCTTTCCCTGAGAGATGAGAGAGTGAGAGAGAGAGAGAGAGAGACAGTGTGACACAGAGAGACATAGAGAATAAGAAAGATAGAGAGACAGCGAGAGACAGTGACAGAGGAAGAGAGACAGAGACAGACAAAGAGAGACAGAGAATAAGGCATAGACAGGAAGACAAAGAGAGACGGAAAGAGACAGAGTGAGACAAAGGGAGACAGAGAGACAGAGGGAAAGAGAGACAGACAGACATAGACAGAGGGAAAAAGAGACAGAGGGTCAGATAGCAAGAGAGTGAGTGTGTGAGACAGAGAGGAAGGAAGTTACTGAGTGACTGAGTTAGCCACTGAGTGAGTGACTGAGTGAGTGAATGTGTGAGCAATCAACAACAGAGGGACAGAGAAGGACAGAGAGAAAGACACAGACAGAGACAGATATAGACAGGGAGAGAGAGAACGAAAGAGAGAGAGAGAGTAAGAGAGAGAGAGAGAGAGAGAGAGAGAGAGAGAGAGAGAGAGAGAGAGAGAGAGAGAGAGAGAGAGAGTAAGAGAATGTTTAATATTTACTCAGCGACAGACTGGTGTTATAATACTGGTTACCAGTGAATGTGTAGTTTTCTCTTGACAGAAGTTTGTAATAATTACAGTTAACATTGGGTAGCTGGTACAGACATACAAATATATGTGTGATAGTTACAGTTAAGACTGGTAGCTGGTACAGACACACAAACATATGTGTGTGATAGTTACAGTTAACACTAGTAGCTGGTACAGACACACAAACATATGTGTGTGATAATTACAGTTAAGACTGGTAGCTGGTACAGACACACAAACAGATGTGTGTGATAGTTAGTTAACAATGAATATTTGGTACTGACATAATGTCATTCCTGTTTTAAATGAAGTCTATGGTGTCTTGGGTGACAGATGCAAAGCAGACTATTCTCGCTTACAAACTGCTGCTTACAGATGCGCTCAATGGAGTAGACACAGTACACAGCGGCAGCTCGACTACTTTATTTGACTAGGTACACACAAAACAGCACCTCTCTAGCCAGTTGAGATACATCATACACACATCTTGATGGTCTGGCACTGATAAACTGTCCACTGCAGCATAGTAGAAATATGAATAAAATTTTGTGGAACTGCGGTAAAGCTGTGAAAATGTAAACAATATAAAATGACACAAAGTAATGCAGCTTTATATAACAGAATTACGACACAAACAGGACGTTGCGGCGATTAGCCTTCATCAGCAAACAAACACATACACAAAACACAACATATAGTCACGGAGATCTCCTGTAACTACATTAAAACATGACGACAGAACGAGAAGAATTAAAAAGATGAAAAAATGAAAGCAATGAAGAGAAATTGGAAATTGGAAAAAATGTTACTACTTACCTCAGAATTCCGAGTTGTGTATAGCCACTGCAGACAATACGTTTGCTGACCATCACTCTGTTGTACCTCACTGCCACGCCTGTGATGTTGTTAATTAGCACACTCTCTTGTTCTGCTATCGCACACCTCTACGAGGCAAGTTGTGAAACACTCTCTTCTTGCCACCAGTTCACATAGAACATACTGTTCTTTGTTGTAACGTTGTGTTGGTTCCGGCTATTATACATGAAGTCTATGTCAATTTTGATGTTGAAAAACTCTTGTGTATTTATGTTGTAAAACTTGTGTAGAATTATTGACTGAAGTCTGTGTGTGTGTGTGAGTTAGTGTGTGTGTGTGTGTGTGTGTGTGCGCGCGCGTGTGTGTGTGTGTGTGTGTGTGTGTGATCGCTTAGCTGTGCCGCGCCCTAATGCCGAGCCCAGCCAGTCTTCCCTTTTTCTTCTTCTTCTTCTTTCGTTCGCCTGAAATATGTTTATAACTGCAATGTTGTCTCTTGTATGAATCTAACGGTCTTTTTTAGTTCACTCAGCGGTCCATAGAGTTTATCTTCCACTTTTGTCTCTCTAGGCCAGAAGGATCGCCTCGATATGTTGTAGTTTGGGCAGTCCTGGAGTGTGTGCTCTGCTGTCTGTGACGCCAAACCACATGTGCACATGGCTGAGTTGCCAATCTTAAATTTGGTATACATGTTGCGTAATCTATTGTGTCCCGTTCTGAGACGCAGAAGAATGACCTGTTCTGGTCTGTACATAACGTGATAGTCGTCTTGAGTCTTCCCTTTAACTAGTTACCTGTGACCCCGCGTTTCCCATTGAACTCTGATCTCACTTAGTATCACTGACCCTGTGTTTCTTCTAGTGCTTTCCCAAAATTAACACTTGCTGTTCCTGTCTCTCCGTTTGTATTGTGTGATTATTAGTCTGCTAAACTGGGTATGCCTTAACTCTTCTGTCCATGACAGGTATAGACACATAAATAAATGTGTGTGACAGTTGCATAAACCATAGATTAACTTGTGTTGTTGATTCTCCAATAGAACTCGTACGCAGACTACAAGACCAACAAACCCATCGTGGTTGGAGAGTTCTCCGAGCAGAACGGCGGTCATATGACCATCAACCAGCTGTTCGACTACATCTACAACCACGGCTACGCCGGCGCCTGGAGCTGGGAGCTGACCGGCTCGGGGGCCACTCAAAGACCGGGCATAACCCACATCAAGAGCTACACCAGCAACGGGAAGATACCGCTCACTATATCATAGAGAGAACTCGATCCTGGGCTCGATCTCTGAAAATATGCAATTATGATGTTGTTTTATTACTATGTTATTTTCATGTTCCTATTTCTGCTCGGTGGAAGGCACAATAAAATGTTACATATTGTGGAACCGGCGTTTATAATAATTGCAACAGGCTCACAGCTAGTTTATGTTTGTGTAATAAGTGTATTTGTACTTGCGTATGCATTTGTACTTGTGTCTATACTCTACATGTGATTGTACTTTACCTGTCTATGCATCTGTACTTATGTCTATGTTATACCCGTGAATGTACTTGCAGCTGTAACTGTACTGGTGTAAAGAGAGAGAGAGAGAGAGAGAGAGAGAGAGAGAGAGAGAGAGAGAGAGAGAGAGACAGACAGACAGACAGAGAGAGACAGAGAGAGGGTTAGCGTTGATCTGACGGTGAGTTGTGAAACTTCTGTGTAATTCTTTGTGAAAATCTGAGATTATTTGTTACACCTAGTGATTATACTTGTATGTTTTCTACCCCTGTGACTGTCTGTATTTGTGCCAGTCAATGAGTCAACGACTGTATTTGTAACTGCGAATGTGACTGTATTCACATCTGTAACCGCGCTTGTACACGACGAATATTCCTGTAATTGTAATTGAAACTCTGACTGTACCTGTTAATGTACTTGTACTCGTGGCTATACTGCTACTGTACTTGTACCTGTGGCTATACTGTCACTGTACTTGTACCTGTGGCTATACTGCTACTGTACTTGTACCTGTGGCTATACTGTTACTGTATTTGTACTCTTGGCTATACTGCTACTGTACTTGTACCTGTGGCTATACTGTCACAGTACTTGTACCTGTGGCTATACTGTTACTGTACTTGTACCTGAGGCTATACTGTTACTGTATTTGTACTCTTGGCTATACTGCTACTGTACTTGTACTCGTGGCTATACTGCTACTGTACTTGTACCAATACCTATACTGCTACTGTACTTCTTCCAATACCTGTTCTGCTACTGTACTTGTACTCGTGGCTATACTGCTACTGTACTTCTACCTGTGGCTATACCTCAACTGTACTTGTACCTGTGTCTATACTGCTACTTTACTTGTATTCGTGCCTATACTGCTACTGTACATGTACCAATACTTATACTGCTACTATACTTGTACCAATAGCTATACTGCTACTATACTTGTATTCGTGGCTATCTTCTACTGTACTTGTGCCAATACCTATACTGCTTCTGTACGCGTACCAATACCTATACTGCTACTGTACTTGCATTCGTGACTATCTGCTACTGTACTTGTACCAATAGCTAAATTGCTACTGTACTTGCATTCGTGGCTATCTGCTACTGTACTTGTACCAATAGCTATACTGCTACTGTACTTGTATTCGTGGCTATCTGCTACTATACTTGTACCAATAGCTATACTGCTACTGTACTTGTACCAATAGCTATACTGCACTGTACTTGTACCAATAGCTATACTGCTACTGTACTTGTACCCGTGCCTATACTGCTACTGTACTTGTACCAATACCTATTCTGCTATTGTACTTGTACCAATACCTATACTGCTACTGTACGTGTAACAATACCTATACTGCTACTGTACTTGTACCAATAGCTATACTGCACTGTACTTGTACCAATAGCTATACTTCTACTGTACTTGTACCCGTGCCTATACTGCTACTGTACTTGTACCAATACCTATTCTGCTATTGTACTTGTACCAATAGCTATACTTCTACTGTACTTGTACCCGTGCCTATACTGCTACTGTACGTGTAACAATACCTATACTGCTACTGTACTTGTACCAATAGCTATACTTCTACTGTACTTGTACCCGTGCCTATACTGCTACTGTATTTGTACCAATACCTATTCTGCTATTGTACTTGTACCAATACCTATACTGCTACTGTACTTGTACCAATACCTATACTGCTACTGTACTTGTACCAATAGCTATACTTCTACTGTACTTGTACCCGTGCCTATACTGCTACTGTATTTGTACCAATAACTATACTGCTACTGTACTTGTACTAATACCTATACTGCTACTGTATTTGTACCAATAACTATACTGCTACTGTACTTGTACTAATACCTATACTGCTACTGTACTTGTACTAATACCTATACTGCTACTGTATTTGTACCAATAACTATACTGCTACTGTACTTGTACCAATACCTATACTGCTACTGTATTTGTACCAATAACTATACTGCTACTGTACTTGTACTAATACCTATACTGCTACTGTATTTGTACCAATAACTATACTGCTACTGTACTTGTACCAATACCTATACTGCTACAGTATTTGTACCAATAACTATACTGCTACTGTACTTGTATCTGTTTCCGTACGTGTAACTGTTGTTGAACATGTAAAAGGAGCTTTGAACAAAATTATCTCTCTGTTATTGTTTCTACCTGTAATCGTAGGTGTGATTACAGCTATAATTATTGCGATGATTTCACCTGCGATTGCACCTCTGATTATATCGGTGATTATTGATTTGGTTTTATTTGTCTGTGTGGCTGTGATTGTAGCGTGATTGAAGCGTGGATGTGGTTTGGTGGCTGTGATTGTAGCGTGATTGAAGCGTGGATGTGGGTTGTAGCGTGATTGTAGCATTATTGTAGTGTGATTGTAGCGTCAAAGTAGCGTCATTGTAGCTTGATTGTAGTGTGATTGTAATTTTATTGTAGCGTGATTGTAGTTTGGCTGCAGTGTGTCTATATTATGATTGTAGCGTGATTGTATCGTGCTTGTAATGTGATTGTAGTGTGATTGTAGCTTGATTGTAGTATGGGTGCACTTTTGATTAAACCAGCGATAGTCTCTGTGAACGTTTTTTAAAGTTTTGTACCAATGACTACCTGAGATGGTATTTATGATTGTAGCTGTGATAATACTTGCGATTGTACCTGTTACTGTACTTGCCATTTGTACCCGTCATTGTACCAATGTGTCAAATGAGGCTTGTGGCTGTATCAGTGACTGAGATTGCGATTATGACTGTATCAATGGCTGACCCTAAGATTGCGATTGTACCAGATCGTGAAATGAGACTGCTGATTGTACACTGTGATTGTACTGAAAATGACATCTGGAAATGTGCTGTTTAATGAATCAATGATTGTATATGAGATTGTATTTGTGATTGAACCTGCGATTGTGCTTGAGATTAAGCAAGTTATTGTATCTGTTACTGTAGATATATTATGTCAGGAAATGCATCTGTACTCGTGTGTAAGATTTTGTGTGTACCTGTGATTGTACCTGCCAGTCTAGCTGTGATTGTCCATCCTTGTTGGATTTCATCTGCGATATTCTTCTTGAAGTTGCAAGTTACTGAGCTGTTTACATTTCTGGATGTCAGAATTCTATCTACGATGTGCCGTCTTCTCCTCGAGTGATGGATGTGGGTGCATATTGTGTGTGTGTGTGTGTACATCTGTGCCACTTTGATGTCTACCGATATGTATGTAATATAAAGCTATGTCTCCGTTTTACGTCGCTGTTTCCTACATTATCTTCGTTTATATTATGTTGATATACTTTCAAAAGGTGACTTCAGTGCAGTACTGATTAGCGTATTCGTGTTATTGGTCACAAAATTAGGGTATGATTGTGATTTTGTGCACACATCAATCGCAAGGGGAGACATTAATTTTTGTAGCGGGAAAGCACAATGTAGGAAAATAGTTGGGAATGGTGCAGCAGTCGGAGAGTTTAAAGACAGCGCTCACTCTGGAAACACTGGACGAGGAAGAGAAAGAGGAAGGGAAAGGGGAAGAAAAAGGGGAAGAGGAAGAGGACGAGAAAGAGGAAGAGGAAGGAGAAGGGGATGGGAAAGTTGAAAGGGAAGGGGAAGAGGAAGGAGACGGAGACGAGGACGAAGAAGAAGAAGAAGAAGAAGAAGAAGAAGAAGAAGAAGAAGAAGAAGAAGAAGAAGAAGAAGAAGAAGAAGAAGAAGAAGAAGAAGAAGAAGAAAAAGAGGGGGAGGAGGAGGAGGATGAGAAGGAGGAGGAGAAGAAGAAGAAGAAGAAGAAGAAGAAGAAGAAGAAGAAGAAGAAGAAGAATAAGAGGTGGTGGTAGTGGTGGTGGTGGTGGTGGTGATGGTGGTGGTGGTGGTGGTGGTGGTAGTAGTAGTAGTAGTAGTAGTTCGGGTCAAGCAGTCTTCAATGCCCTGTTTTCTTCTTTGTGCTGGTGGACCCCTGCGACTTCTTCCATATCTTCTGCCACTGTCCTTTCCAAACCACTATGAAATTTAAACCTGACCGGAGTGTGTCAGTTCTGGGAGCACTGTGCAGTTGATGTCACATTTAACCTGACCGGCGTGTGTCAGTTCTGAGAGCACTGTGCAGTTGATGTCACATTTAACCTGACCGGAGTGTGTCAGTTCTGGGAGCACTGTGCAGTTGATGTCACATTTAACCTGACCGGAGTGTGTCAGTTCTGGGAGCACTGTGCAGTTGATGTCACATTTAACCTGACCGGAGTGTGTCAGTTCTGGGAGCACTGTGCAGTTGATGTCACATTTAACCTGACCGGAGTGTGTCAGTTCTGGGAGCACTGTGCAGTTGATGTCACATTTAACCTGACCGGAGTGTGTCAGTTCTGAGAGCACTGTGCAGTTGATGTCACATTTAACCTGACCGGAGTGTGTCAGTTCTTGGAGAACTGTGCTGTTGATGCGACTTATGTTCTGCATTCCGTACAACCACATTGTACAAATACATGGACAGCCAGGCGGACCTTGCGCTCAAACAACGTGGAGCTCATGGTCGAGAACTAGCAACTGCCACTGAATCAACAAGTGAAGAAAGAACACTGGCGCTGATTAGTGCACACCTGAGAACACCTGAGAATAGTGTAACCAGAAATGTCTTTGTCTAGAATGGACAAGGAAACAGAGGAAGACATACAACACACGAATAAGAGACGCAATCCCAGACATGGAAACACGGGGTGCACATAAATAGAGCTGCATGGGATAGTTCAGGTTAGGGGGCATTGGAAGCTGGCTGTGGGTTATGCCCTAATGGCAGATACAATTACAAGAAGTAGAATAACAGGCCGGATATGCATCATCTAGTGCCGTTCTGCGTCTAACATTTCTCCTCCAGGTTCCCTTAATACATCATGTAATGCCGTGTTCCATCTACCATTTCTCCTCCAGGTTCTCTGACTACATTGCATGCTATGCTGCGTCTAACATTTCTCCTCCAGGTTCCCTTAATACATCATGTAATGCCGTGTTCCATCTACCATTTCTCCTCCAGGTTCCCTGAACACATCCGTCCAGCAGCCGATGAACCTGGTGCAGACCTCAACCTAGGCAGACCTGTGTACTCATGTTGCTGTTGTTTACTTTCTGTTGCATGTAGGTAACGAGCAAACCCAGTGGCAGACGGTGCTGACACATAGCCACACAAAACATGGTTGCCTGTGTCAGACTAATCAACGACATTTCTCGTCTGCTACCCATCCTTAACCTGCTCAATGACGTCAAGGTCCTCAGAGAAGTAAGTCATCAGCTTTCAACAGTGAGCAAACAACACGATGGTTTGACACATTGTACCAATGTTTTTACACACGGCATCATTGTTTTACACACGGCATCATTGTTTTACACACTGTATCATTGTATCAAAAGAAGTGCACCAATGAAAACCTTGACTGGAGAAACCATCACTGATAAGAAACAGCAGATGGATAGATGGGTCGAGCACTATTTAGAGCTTTACTCAAGTGAGACCAAGCTAGCTGATGATGCCCTCAACGCCAGCTCTTGACCACCTGGACACACTTCTCACCATAACAGAAGTTAAGTGTGCTATAAATTAACTTGCATCTGGCAAGGCTCCAGGTAAGGATGGGATTCCAATAGAGGTTATCAGGAGTGGGCAAGACACACTCACTATACAGATCCACCAGCTAATAGAGCTATGCTGGCGAGAAGGACAACACCCACAGGATTTCAAAGACTCTAGCATTATAACATTTACAAAAACTAGGGTGATCGGAGCGACTGCAACAACTATAGGGGTATCTCACTTCTGTGTCTTGTTGAACCACCAGTCTACACATCAATAAGCCAGACATGGGACAATGGATACTCACGCAAACCTCAAGTCCTGTATAACATTACACTGATGTTGGACAGCAGGATGTCTTCATCCTACATACAGGACTTCACGCTGGAATTCACAGCCAGCGAACACAAGCAAGCAAGCAAGCAAGTCTACCTCGAATCACAGTGTGGCATTCTACAGAACCGGCCTACCATTGATATGATATTCTCATTGCGACAAATGCAAGAAAAATTCCGTGAACAGAATCAGCCACTGTTTATTGCCTTCATCGATCTCGCAAAGGCATTTGATTTAATCAGTCGTGAGGGTCTGTTCAAGGCACTAAAGAAGAATGGCTGCTCACCAACTCTTCTGTCCATTGTGGAATCGTTCCACACAGGTATTAAGGGTATAATCAAGTTCAATGTTGCAACTTCAGAAGAGTTTGAAATCAAGAGTGGGGTTAAGCAAGGTTGTGTACTAGCTCCCACCCTTTTTGGATTATACTTTTCACTTCTACTGAAATATGCCTTTAGTGATCAGGATGGTGGTATATACATTCACTCACGCTCAGATGGCGACCTCTACAATGCTCAGAGATTGAAGGCCAAGACCAAAATTAGGAGAGTACTGATCAGAGAGTTGCTTTTTCCAGATGTTGCTGCAATTACGACACACTCTGATGAAGAATTACATCTACTATCTGCATTCTCCAATGCTTGTTCTGAATTTAGTTTAACAATTAGCAAAAAGAAGACACAGATTATGTCACAAGGTGCACATGGGGTCCCATCAATCTTTATTGACGACGCCGAACTAGAGATGGTATACCAGTTTACATATCTAGGATCAGTGGTAAATAGCAAATTATCCCTATCAAGCCTGTGTCCTTAGTACTCTTCTTTATAGCAGTTAAACTTGGACAATTTACTCACACCAAGAGAAACGTTTAAACAGCTTTCATATGCGGTGTCTGCGAAGAATTCTTGGTATTAAGTGGCAAGACACAATCACAAATACTGAATTATTGGAAAGATCAGGTTGTGTAACGGTTTATTCCATACTCAGTCTTCGAGGCTTAGATGGATAAGACAAGTTAGGAGGATGGATGATGGTAGAATACCAAAGGACATCTTTTTTGGTGAATTACAGATGAGTAAGAGATCTCAGGGTCGGCCTCTACTACGATACAAAGATGTGTGTAAGTGGGACACGACTGGTACAGGCATTGATAATGCACAGTGGGAGCAAGTCGCCGCTGAACGTGTTGCATGGAGGGCAATTATCAGAAATGGAACAAAGACAAAGGAGAAAATGATTGTAGATAAGTCACATACCTAGCGTGCCAGATGGAAGATGGTGCAAGATGGTGTAAATGACCATGTGTTCACATGCATCCACTGTGGACGAACATTTACAGCGCGATTTGTTCTTATCAGTCTCATTCGCTACCGCCATTGGTTGTAGTTATAATTTTTGAAGCACAATGTAACAAACTATCGTCTGTCAAGACGGCAAGGTGTCAATGATGAATGATCATTGTTTTACACACAACACCAGTGCTTTACACTGACCCATTGTTTTTAAATGGAAGCTCTAAAACCGGTATCTCACACATCTTGTATACATGATACACCATATACATCATATATGCATACATGATAACTGTCATATACGCATACACGATACAGTACATATGCGTTGTCTTCGAACTTATACTCTGAGATCACGAAAATGCTGACGAAATGGGGATTTCTGGGCTAGCGGGGTGGCTATTGCTTGGCTAGCTGGGTGGCTGTTTCTGGGCTAGCGGGGTGGTTGTTGCGGGTCTAGTGGGGTGGCTGATGCTGGGCTAGCAGAGTGGCTGTTGCTGGGCCAGCGGGATGGATCTCAACCAGCATTAGTTCAGGATTCTGCCAATCATGTAGGCTTAAACAATACCAATCCACACAAGCGCCCCACACAATTAGACAGACAAATTAAGCGTCCCATACCCTTGCACAGACACATGAAGCACCCCCCACCCCACACAAACACACATACACACACACTTGCATAGACACCTGATGCGCCTCACAGACACATGAAACGCCTCACTCCCCCCCCCCCCGCTCATTTGCACAGATACACAATGTGCCCCACACATACACATGAAGGCCCCACACAAACACATGAAGCGCCCCACACAGACACATGATGCGCCTCACACTGACAAATGAAGCACCCCACACACTTGCACGACACGCCTAACTGACCCTCGCTTTACTCTACACGTAGTTCTAGATATTTCGTCCCCTTACGAGGGTAAATCAATTAGTAAGTCACAAATGGCTGTAGAAAAATAACTAAATATGATAACAACTTGAAACCAGTTTATATATATATATATATATATATATATATATATATATATATATATATATATATATATATATATATATATATATATATATATATATTGTCCCTTTATTTCTCAACATAATTTCCACCAACATTGATGCACTTATCCCACCGTTTTATCAGTCCTCCCAACCGGCTGCGTAGAACTGTTAGCTCTGGTTTCTAAACCACGTTTTCACTTCACATTCAACTTCGGCGTCAATCGCGAAATGTCTCCCGCCAAGATGGGTTTTCAGTGGACCAAAACGGTGGAAATCGCTAGGGGCTAAGTCGGGGCTGTAAGGTGGATGTTCCAGAACTTCCCAACTTAGTTGGTTAATTTTCTCCTGAGTTAATCGAGCCGTATGTGGTCTGGCATGAAGAATCAACACTCCTCTAGTCAGCAGTCAGGGACGTTTTCTTCGAAATACATCATGAAGCATCGACAGAACTTCACAGTACGATTCATAATTCACATTGTCACCTTTCTTCTTGAAATTGGTTAAAAGCACTCCCTGACAATCCCAGAACACTGTCAGCATAACATTCCCTGCTGATGGCGTAGCCTTGAATTTTTGGACACAAGGCGAAGAAGGATGTTTTCTACCCAGCTATGCACCGCTTTACGGGACAAACATTTGTCAGCATAAACAGGAAGCATTTCATTATGAGTGTCCTTTGCAGGCTGTCCTTTTGTCCACACAAAAAACGCACAACAGCACGTTGCTCTGTGGTTGTACACCCCGTAAGTACAGTCGCCATTTTGTTTATGAGCTGGGTATGCGCATGAGACACCTAGCGCCACCTGACGGACGATAATATAAAGTTCGATGTTGCTGTCAACTAATGACAACTGAAGAAAACACCAACTACATTTACCTGCCATCCTACAGAACTGTGTGACTTATTATTGACAAAAGTCTGGCCTTGACCATTATAATGAAAGTAGTACAGAACCATGGCAGGTGTGTCATGAAGAAGTCTGATGCAGCTATTTGAGAACTGTAGACTTGCGACCGAGCAAGTTCCAATTGATGACCTTTATAGATAAACACCATATCTGCCTTACAGAACTGTTAAGTCACGATGTCCTGTCCGGCATTTTATCAGTGACACCAAACAATATCTGGATTGTAGACGTAACACCAAACAATATCTGGATTGTAGACGTAACACCAAACAATATCTGGCTTGCAGACGGGGTAGGGGAATCCCATATCAAATGAGAGGTATAGTTCCCCACCCTCCCCCTCCCTTTGCTAGCCTATGGAACACCCTTGGACAAGGTGGCGTATCCCCCCCCCCCCCTTTTAGCCCTCTGATTACTGTCAACGTCTTATAAATATAAGTAACACTAGCTCGTTGTTCTAAACGTGAAAGTGAGTATGTCTACATGCACTCAGTGAGATATCAAACATTTGCATGTAGTGTAACATTATTTATTCTTGCAAAACGGCAGTATCAGTTACATGAATACATATTATCATTACGCAAATATTTGTATCACAAGGAATTATATCACAAGTAATTAGATCTACAACAATGGCAAGTGACACTCATCCACAGCAGTTATTCGTGCTTTCATAACACAGTTCAATTTCATTCCTCGCATTTAATAACTCGCTGCTATATTCGCTCAGCAAGGCTAGCTTTCACACCGGCAATTAGTACACTCTCTCGCACAATCGCACACGTCTTTCCTCTACACCGTCCAGGTCCAGTCTGAGTCTTCTGGTGCTCGGTCCGATAGTCACGTGGTGCTTGACAGCGTGCCCTATGTGATAGTCGTGCTGCGTCGGTTGTCTCGCCGTAATAGATGTCCGGTCCTGTCCTTCAACTGTCTGTTGGCTCAGGTCCTTCAGTGCAAGGGTGTACTGTCAGTACAGGACGTAGTCCTGTCTATATCCCTGTGTCCTGTTTATATCCCTGTGTCCTGTTTATAGCTGGGTCTTGTCGTCCCGTCTGTGTCCTGCCTATGACATATCTATTGTCCTGTCGTATGTCCTCTTTCGTACTCCCCAACACGCTGACAATTACGATTACGTAAAGCCATGTGTGCAGGGGTTGGTGAAGTTGAAGAGCAGCCAACAGATAGTTGTAGGTTATGGTCTCCAACTTCACGATAGTAAGCAGAGGATCTCTCTTTTTTCTGGAAAGGGGGGGGGGGGTGGCTACTGTCATCGACCAGTATAGTCACTGCTAAAAAAAAGAAAGCAATGGCAAACTAACTTCTGTACAGATGCCAAGAAAATCATGTCTGCAGTCTCATAGAAAATCAGAGAAATGGCGTAAATGGGTGCTCCATAGGAGCAGCCTCGCCCGGTAGGGGTAGTCATGTGCACCAGTTGACTCCAGACTGTCACCAGGCGACTGAGTGCAAAAGAATATCAACATTGAAAGTAGGAACTTGGAATGTAAGAAATATAAGTGGGGATGGAAAATTTGGTAACATTAAGAATGAAATGAGAAGACTAAATATTAACCTGTTAGGTATATGTGAGACCAGATAGGCAGGAATGGGCATTATAACATTTGAGTAATTTGAAAGACCTTTATAAATATACAAGAGAAGAACAGTACGATATTCTGAATAATAATAAAGGATCTTAAATTTTTAAGATGGAAGTTCAAAATGCTCTTAATCATATGAAAACTGGCAAGATCCTTGGTCCAGACAACATCGCAACAGAAATTATCAATGCCTTGGAAGAATATGGAATAGACAAGTTCGCCAGACTGCTGAACGCAATGTATGATACTGGAGATATTCATCCTCAGTTATGTTATTCTATATGTATTGCAATCCCGAAGAAATCAGGAGCCTTGGAATGTGATCAACACCGAAGAACTAGAATAATGGGCCACGTCACGAAGATTTTGCTGAGAATTATCATGCAAAGAGTTAGGAAGAAAATACAACCCGAAAAAGGAAAAGAACAATGTGGGTTTGTAGAAGGCAAGGGTACAGTAAATGCTGTATATATGCTGAGAACATTAATTGAACGTTCTATAGAAGTAAACAAAGTCCTACATCTTTGCTTTATTGACTACACAAATGTTTTCGATAAAGTAAGACATGTCAACATAATAAAGATGCTTGCAGGTCTACAAATTAATGGAAGAGACCTTAGACTTGTAAACAGTATATAGTGGAAACAACAAGCTGCCATAAGTATTGATAATGAAGTGGGTCAATAGGCCTATCAGCCTATTAAGAGAGTTGTGAGACAGGGATGTGTGATGTCTCCAGATCTGTTTTCCCTGTACAGTGAAAATATTTTCAGAAATGTAGAAGAAATGAAAGGAATTAATATTGGACGACGAAACATCAATAATATTAGATATGCGGATAATTAGTATTGATTGCAGCCAATTAGCAGGGTCTGCAACATTTAGTAGATGCCGTTGTTGCAAACAGTGAGCAACTAAGGTTACAATTAAATTGTAAGAAGACAAGGATTATGGTCGTCACTGTTGTTTATCCATCAAGATTGATGATGCGCATTCATTTCATCCAGTGGGGTTGAAAGTATGGAGCCGTGAGTTCTAAGATGGCTGATAAGACCTATTTAGGCTCGAAATGTTCTTTGACAATGTGGGCAAAGAATACTTGACGTTCCAGGAGGAAGATTTCTGCAGTGGTTTTTCTGTCCAGCCTTTTTGTCACAGCTTTTGCAGTCTTGTTTGCTTCACAAGTGACTGCACCCTTGCGTAAAGATGTGCGCTACGAATTTCGGTCTTTGGCAGCAGTTTCCCAGGTGCCGTGATGAATTTCAAAAGCTTTTAGTGAGATATTTAGAGTGTCTTTAAAGCGTTTCCTCTGACCACCTTGGGAGCGTTTACCGTAACGCAGCTCGCCGTAAAAAATTCGTTTAGGGAGCCTGCGATCTGGCATGCGAGTCAAGTAACCAGCCTAGCGAATCTGATTCTTCATTAGTAGAGTGTGGATACTGGGCATGGACGCTGTTTCTACGACTTCAGTGTCTGGGATCTTGTCTTGCCAATTAATTTTCAATAGCTTCCTAAGGCAGACTGTGTGAAAGTGGTTTAATTTCCTAACGTGTCGCTGGTAAACAGTCCAGGTTTCACAAGCGTGTAGCAGTGTGGATAATACAACTGCTTTGTAGACTTTCAGCTTTGTTTGCAGGCTTATTCCATTTCTGTCCCACACATTCTTGTACAGTCTGCCAATGGCCGCACTGGCCTTGGAGATTCTAGCATTCACTTCGTCATCAATTGTGGCTGCTTGGGACACAGTGCTGCCAAGATAGGTAGATTTGTCCACAACACTTAGTCTATGACCATTCACTTTGACATTCGGCAAGGTGTGATTAATCCCTGGAGCTGGCTGGTACATAACTACAATCTTCTCCAAGTTGATATTGAGCCCAAAGTTGGCACAGGCATATTAGAAAGCTGAAACATTATGTTGCATGTCCGCCTCTGAGATGGCATAAAGAGCGCAATCAAACAACAGCTCTCTGACGGTGTCGCTGGTAGTTTTGGTTTTAACTTTCAGCCTTCTGAGATTGAATAACTTTCCATCCATGCAGTAGTTTATGTCTATTCCAGTGTTGGTGTTTTCGAAGGCATTTGTCAACATGGCTGAAAACATGACGCTCAACAGTGTTGGTGCCAGGACACAGCCTTGCCTCACTCCATTGGAGATACGAAAGGGCTCAGACAGCGTACCATTTTCCTGTACTCTTGCCTGCATACCATCATGAAATAACCGCACTATTTGGACAAACTTATGTGGACAGTCATATTTCGCCATAATCTTCCACAGTCCTTCTCTGCTGACTGTATCAAAAGCTTTGGTAAGGTCAATGAAAGTGGAGAACATTTCGGAATTGTATTCCTGATATTTCTCTTGCAGCTGCCTTGCAGCGAAAATCATGTCAACAGTTCCTCGTTCTTTTCTGAAGCCACATTGACTCGTGGGAAGAAGACCTTGGTCAAGATGGCCTGTAAGACGATTGAAAAGAATTCTGCAATTGAGAGCAAGGAGATGCCTCGGTGGTTGTCACAGGATTGGCGGTTTCCTTTAAGTTTGCAAAGGTGGGCTATTGACGCGTCCTTGCAATCTTGTGGCATGGTCTCATTTACCCATATGTTTGTAAAGACTTGGTGAAGCTGCTCCGTTAGAACCGGCCCACCTGCCTTGTATATCTCTGCTGGGATTGAATCAGGACCATGTGCCTTGCCGCTGGAAAGTTGCTAGATAGCTTTGTTTACTTCCACTATGGTTGGCAGGCCAGCAAGAGTATCGTTAGTGGGGACTTGAGGAAGGCAGTTGATGGCTTAATCGTCGATTGAGGAGGTTGCATTTAAGATGTTGCTAAACTTCTCTGCCCAGCATCGAAGGATTTCTTTCTTATCGGTGACTAATGTTCCCTACCTGCATTAAAGGAGGTGAACCATGCTTGGTGATGTAGGACCATAGACCGCTTTTAGTTCAGTGAGTCGTAGAAGTTTTTCATATCATGGCTGTCAGCAAAGTCTTGAATCTCATCAGCTTTGTTGCTCAGCCAGGAGTCCCGCATGTGCCGAGGTTTCTGCTGCACTACTCTCCGGCTGTTATTGAAGGCATCTTTTTTATGTTGACTTTGAGTCGTTCAAATATGCCTTGTGGAAAAGGTGTTCTTCGCCAGCAATTGGTTGATGTCTTCGGAAATTTCATAAAATCAAACTTTACGCTTCCGGGTGGCTGGACCCAGGATTTCCATAGCAGCGTTGTAAATTTTGTCCTCTAGGGCTATCCACTCTGTTTCCGCGTCTTGTTTAGCTGCGGCTCTGGGCTTGAGGCGGTCATCCAGCATATTTTCAAACAACAGCTGCATTTGTATTACTGTTTAGATGGGTGACATTTAGTTGCTTTTTTTTTTTTTTTTTTTGCATTCACCCCTTGAGGACGCCCTGGTGGTTTGATGTGCATATTTATTTTTGAAATAATCAGACGATGGTCTGTCCAACATTCGGCACCACATATGGATTTTGTCACTCGAACGTCTTGTCTGTCCTTTCTCCTGACGATGACATAGTCAATGAGGTACCAGTGTTTCGAGCGAGGGTGCATCCACAATGTCCTATTTCTAATGGGAAGACGGAAAATTGTGTTGGTGATCAGGAGATCGTGTTTGGCACACGTCTCAAGGAGGAGGAGTCCATTGCTGTTACAATTTCCGACTCCGTACTTTCCAATGATGCCAGTCCAAGAGGCGGTGTCCATCCCTACTCTGGTATTGAAGTTCCCAAGGAGTATGAGATTGTCTCCTTTGGGGACAGATATTAATACGTTGTGAAGGTCCTCATAGGACTTGATTTTTAAATCATCTTCATTTGTCATGGTTGGTGCGTAGACACTCACGATGGTTGCATGCTTCCTTCCTTTCCGTAGAGGTAACTTATGGTTATAAGCCTGTCGTTTATAACCTTCGGAGATTCAGCTAGTTTGCCACCCAGGGCAGAATTAATGACACATCCCACACCAGACTTGCGTCTTTCTTCGCTTTTCTTCCACTCCAGAAGAATGTATAGCCGGCACCTACTTCACAGATTTAGCCTTCTTCTGCAAGTAGTGTCTCCCTCAGAGCTGCAATGTCAATGTTGTACCTGTCCAGCTCTCTCCCAGTCAGTGCTGTTCGTCTCTCTGCGCCCGACGCGCCGTCTTTATCAAGTAGGGTGCGTACATTCCATGTTCCGATTGTTAAAGGAATATGTATGCTTTTTTTCCATTATCTGTTTTTAGTTTAGTTGTATGTCGACAGAAGTATAGGATACCCACCAACCGCGGTTAGCTGGTTAGGTGATGATGGAGCAGACAATGTTTATTGCACCTTTTATAGACGCTTCCTCATGCTATGGAGGTGAGCAGTGCTTTCCTAAAGTGGGCTGCTCAGTCACTCAGGGGACTGCCGAATCCGACTGCTGCTCCGGTCATCAGAAGACCACCATATGGCCTGAGCCGCTTGTGTGCAGGTCTGCAACTACGGCTACTAGCGTACCCATGCCTGCCCCTTCGCCGCTTGCCCATCGACACAGGGCTTGAAGGTGATATATGAAGTTGGATGAAGAATGACTTGCGCGAAGAATTGGATTAAAGTGAGGAAGGGTTGCGCAATTCGCCGACCACACTCTATCGCCTGAGTCCATCTGAATCCAGTAGCAAGACAAGTCAAAACGACTGGAGCCGAGTACAGGTGCAGTTAATGACCAGGGCGCTCTGCGTGCCTTGCCGTGCTCATCACGTTCCACAACGCTTTGCAGGTAAACGCCGTCTTGCGCATTGAATCATCAATGAGTTCTTCCGCGCAGTTTGCCGAATCCTTCAAAGCATGTCTTCACATGATGGGTAGGCATGCCCTAGTTCACCGATTGGTTTGAGGCCGAATCGGCTACTCACACCTGCTTTAGCCAGCCTATCACAGCTGTTGCCAAGGGGTGGCCGCTGACAAATGGGGAATATTCACTGAAAAGGGAGTGACAATTGCTACATAGCATGTCACACTGACACATCACAGGTGATACAACAAATTCCACATAGAATAGCAACAGCATGTTGGGTGATTAATGAACAACAAGAAGACGCTATTACACAACAAATACCAACTCCAACAGTTAATAGTAATAATGGTTGGCAGTCTATACAAATAATTCAAAACCTGTCAATACAAGATAAAGAGAAACTTGTTTCAGCGATAAAAGAGTTTAGTATAATTTTTTCTGATAAGCCAGAACAGACATCGCTTATCAAACACAAAATCACATTGCTTTCGGTTATTCCAGTAAAAGTGAAAGCATATCCTATTCCGATACATTATCTAGAGAAAGTTACAGCAGAAATATCGGAACTAGATCAAAATGGTATCATTAGAAAGTCCATTTCAACCTACTGTTCTCCGGTAGTGATAGTGAAAAAGAAAGATGGTTCATTGCGTCTGTGCGTCGATTACAGAAAAGTAAACGCATTAACACTACTTGATGCAGAACCAATGCCTAATATTGATGAATTAATCGAGGGCATGGCAAACTCTAAACTCTTTTAAATATTGATCTTACCAAGGGATATTTGCAAATCCCTATGGATGAAGATTCCATGCATATCACAGCTTTTAGCACTCCATTAGGTCTATATGAATGGACATATCTTCCATTCGGTCTATAAAATGCACCAAGCACATTTATGCGCACGATGAGGAGATTACTTCATGGTATTTCCAATGTTGCTACTATATGGATGATATATGTATCCATACTGCAGACATAGACACACATGGTAAAATTCTAAAACAGGTATTTCAAAGAATACAACAGCACGGTCTTAAAGCTAAGCCGAGCAAAATAGAAGTAGGGTTCACCGAAATTCAATTTCTTGGTCATAGAAAACTCTGATGGGTTTCGTAAAACAGATCCACAGGTAGTTACCAAAATTCTCAACATCAAACTTCCAACCTCTAAAAAAGAACTGAGAAGTCTGTTAGGTCTGGTTAATTACTATCAGAAATTTATTCCTAATTTTGCTGATATGACAGCAACATTTTCTGAACTTCTAAAGAAAGGTCAGCCTACGAAAATAGTCTGGACAGATGATCATGACAAACTTTTACAGCAGATCAAAACTCTGTTTAGTACATATCCTATTCTAAAACTGCCTGATATTTCGAAATATTTCTTCTTACAAACAGACGCGAGTTTTCATGCAATTTCAGCGGTGTTACTTCAATTACATGACGGAAAGTTACATCCTATTCTCTATTTTAGTAAGAAGCTATCAGATACACAAAGAAATTATGCTATCACTGAACTTGAAGCTTTAGCATTAATTGAGAGTATTGAGAAATTCTCAAGATATATATTGGGAGGAAATTTCTGGTTCTGTCGGATAATAATCCATTGCAAATCTTTAAATCTGGTCATCCTAAGAACTATAGAATTCATAGATGGTCACTTCTGTTGCAAGACTATGATTTTGATATCTGTCATATTCCTGGAGAGGATAATAACTTAGCAGATCTTCTTAGTCGACTTTAGGTTTATAGGTCATATACACAATTGTTCTTTTGTTCTTAATGTTTATCAGTATTCGTTCATAAGTTAGTTAGGCCGATTAAATATGTTACATGCACATTATAATTAGTACACAATTATTCCGACAGTCAACAAATTTAATATTGTTCATATTGTAATTGCGATTGGTACATATTTTGTTAATATTGTTCATTGCCAGAGTCGTTTTCCGGCATGATGATGACATTGATTTGGACGGAATACAGATCCTTGTTTATGCGTTGGGACCAACAGTTGTTGGAGTACCGTAACCGTCGTGTGAAGTATTATAAACAGTATCGTGTTTATTTGGTATTGTGTGCAGACGTTCTTAGAAATGTATAATGATGATATTTCACACGCGAAAGACATATTTCACTTACTAACGGTGATTAGGACACTGTGTGATAAAACTTAATCTACTTTGTGATGAACTTGTAGTTTATGCGTAATGTTGTCCTTGAATATGATAATTAGTTAAACATGTTACATTATTGCGTTATGATATTGCTGTTAAATATTGTATACATAATAATTGTAGAGTTATGTGGTCGTGATCGATAAATACATACAGAATAATATGCGTTTATCACGGATAGAATAAATTCCATTCCACTATGAGCATTCCTGCATAGTTAGTCAACGAGATTGGGATAAGTCGCTGTGTGGAAACGATAACTATGTCTACGTCTCATGAGCAGTAATCATCTCCTCACAATTGATAAAGAAACATGACAGTGAGAAGATTGTGGATGGTGCGGTAACTAGTCTGCATTCATTGGTGCCTTTGATTCAACCACGTCCCCTACTCCAGGTATTGACCTAGAGAGGACGCTTGTCTTTGGACAAATGAGGGACTAATTTGTTGAATTAGCACAGCCTCCCCATGGGCTGGCTACACGACGTCTACCGTGGGATTGTAGATAATTGGGCGTGCCCGTCATGTAATAATTTTGTTTTGTTTTGTGGATGAGTTATAGGGAACCATGGTTTCGTACTAGTATATCACCACGCCTGCATTACTATCTGTCAGTTGAAATTTGAAATGATAAAGAAAAATGATTACATCATTTTTTAAAGGGAGGGGGGCATACTGCCACATAGTATGCAGACATGATGGGGATGGATAGACAAGATCAGGAAAAACCGATAGGTAAACACACGCACAGGCACGAATGCGAACCAACATGAACAAGAGAGTGACGTTATTTTGACAACAGACTAACTGGGAAAGGACATGGAAAGAGGAGTCGTGTTTTAAAGATCGTGGCGTAAACTGGAGTGGCTTGGAGCTAATACCTAGTATGAATCTAGGGATGGACCGATAAGAAACATTGAAACAAGAGCTTAGTATCCTGAATGTGAAGGAACCGAGGACTCGACCTAGACCAGAAGAGAAACAACGAAAGGACAGACTGGTTACACTCAAGGTGATACTCCGTGATATCTGAAGCAAGACACTGGCCATTAGTTATTCAGGTCATTAACTTATCTCAGTATTTTGAGCTCCAATACTTTCGGATGCTGACCTGGTAAGAACAGGCACTCTGGAAGGAGTCAACTGCAGATATAGTAATTTGAATTTGTAAATAGATGCTCAATAAAACGGCATTGAACTTTTGTCAGCCATGGGTCCGGATTCAGTATGTCACAGTTCACAGGTTTGAGCATTGTTCCTGTTGTTCAAGTTGAGCCGACATTCTTCAGTTCTAACATGTTTTGTTGCATACAGTTTTTCGTCATGTTTGAGGACGCAACAGCATATTGGCAACAGTCATCCTTACCAAAGGTACTACCAATATCTGACACCAAATACCCTTAAACAAGTAAATCGGCACAATTATTTTGGACCAGTCACGATATCTGACGGGAGATGCCTTGTAGAGATTACACCAAGAATCGTCATGGCGAAGGTAGCGTTTGGCAAGATGAAAAAATACCGACCAATAAAAAGATGCCATTTTGCAATGAGAAAAAGAGTGTTTAGGTGCTACATAGAAGCTGTGCTTTTATGTGGATGTGAAACGTGGACAATGAGCAAACAGGCTGAAAAACAGCTGACGGCTGTGGAAAAGTGGTTTCTGAGGAAAATGCAAATAATACCATGGACAGACAGAAAAACCAATGACCCTAAAAAAAAAATGAAAATCGTAAACTGATTAGAGAAATTAGACACAGACAGTCACAATTTCTTGTCAACTTGTGAGAAGAAATGAATTGGAGAACTTGGTGATAACTGGCAAGATCGAGGGTAAGAGAATAAGGGGAAGGCAGAAAAGTAAATACATGGATGGCTTGACCACATGGCATGGTCGAGACAAGAACACTGAGCTCATCCACAACTCTGGTGTTCTAGTGAGATGGCGAAACGTGACCACCAACGCTTATCGGCATGGCACATGATGATGATCTGACGTGGCATCAAACAATATCTACTTGTAGACGTTACACGACAAAATATCTATCTTGTAGACGTAACACCAAACAATATTTTGCTTGTAGACGTAACATCAAACTATGTTTGGCTTGAATACATGGCACTAAACAATATATGAGTTATGGACGGGACACCAAACATTATAAGACTTTTAGAGGTGATACTAAACAATATATGGATTGTAGAAGTGAGAAGAAACTATATGTGGTCTGCTGACGTGACACCAAACAATATATGACGTATATAGGTGATATTACACACTATCTGGCTTGCAGACGTGGCACTAAACAATATCTAAGTTGTAGAAGTAACACAACTGTCGTGTCCTCCTTTACAGTGTCGTCCCTGGAGTGAAGAGAGTCGACACCCACATTATAATATTTTTTTTTTCCTCTCAATATTCTGGAGAATCCACCAGCTTCCGTCCAACACACTCCATCAGCCTATGGACACCTTTTCCTATCACTCTCTCACTGTCGTACTATGCCCCCTCTCATACTTCCCCAACGCAACATACTCAACAAATCTTGCTTCTAAAAATTAATAAAGACTAATTTATTAAAAAAAAAGTGTAACGTATATGAGACGTGTATGCGAAGAAAAAGTGTGTCGTGTATTATAACATAAATGTATGTGTCAGCCTTCAAAGTTCAGGATCATAGTGTCCACATCATGGCAAGGATCACACGACATCATTCAAGTCAGTACGAAAAACCTCACCGAAGTCGTATCCTTCTCTCCAGACATGTCCTCCTCCAGGAACTCTGATGACCATGAGATCTGAATCTCATGTAAATATAATCCGTGGAAAATACTAGTATATTTCCTAACGCAACTGTTCCTAATAGTTTATAGAAACTCCGGCTTCATAATTCCGGCGCAGTGAAAACAAACATGGAACACTGTCCTACTAACAAGTCTTTTTGTCTCTTGATAAATGTTCACTAGTTCTCACTATTAAACAGTTAATGTATCTAGAATAAAATGGCTTGCTTTATTCACTAGATATAGTCTGAAAGTTCTGATTTCCTTGATACGTGGAACAACTACACTTCAATGTTTGGTTTCATCTACTGTGAACATCAGTCCCTACTGATCTAGTTCCACATGGGCTGAACCTCCATCACTTCAGGTGTGTTAACGATTGGTATTCACTCCTGTAGGATACATATACCATTAGACTCCACCGAGCAATGTGTCTTAACTTCTTCCATTGCGAAAGTTGCTGGCCCATCTCTCCACATCATAATTTATCCGGGATCGGATGTTACATTGGGTCCGGGTTCTTCATTCCAACCCGAGGAACCTGTAAAATAAATCATACAACTGGTGATAGCCTCCCCGTCACTGATCTCTATTAGATGATCGTGGGCCATCGGCCTCACTCAGAAAATATAATGAACCCATCAGGGACATATGAACTGACCACATAGGTTATCATCAGGCCAAGACAAAAAATATCAGCAAACAGAATGCGGAACCCCGACCACCAGGGACACCTACGGGAAAATCCCAATTATCCCTCATTACTCAATTCTCAACTAGTAAAGCTTATCAACACTTCACTAATCTATTTTCAACTAACAGAGCCAAGTATCACTTCCCTACTCTAGTTAGTGTCCACTAACAGTGCTAATCATCACACTATAGTTTAACAAGGCCACAGTCTATATTAATTAGAACTAATATTATAATAGGTTATACCTTAAATGGCACTACTGCAGTCCTATCAATCATATCTACATCTGCCATTATAGGCACGTGTAAAATTAAGTCACTAATTAACACACGGTAGATATTATTTCCACTAGGCACTGCAGTGCCCTGGCACTCCGACTAGAGCATTTTCAAGTTCCTCTAGTTGGTCCCAACACGGGTTTATATGGCAAACTACCAAAGTTGGCCACGTGACGTTATCCTTTATGCCCCCACACAGGTGGCACATTGGCAGATCATCCCCTGTCAGGGATCCATCCCCCCTCTGGCTCCCTCCATGTTAGATCTGTCATCACTGGTTGTGATTCCCAAAACAAGCCAGCGAGTTACTGTCGAGTTCCAACAAAGAGTTTTTCTCAACAAGCTGTCAGTAGCAATCTGCCCCTCTGAGTGATGTCCGGAAACTATATGACATATGGACTGTTTACTTCCGTGCTGAGTACTTCCGTTTTCCATCCGACTTGTCAAAATGATGTATGATTCAGCGCACTCACTTCCTCTTTACATCTGCCCCTGTGATCTCACGGCTTCCATCTGCATTCAAATGTTGACAAACTTGTCAAGGCGATGCCGGGACCTGTCACCATCAACACCGAATGTTCCAAATCCGTTAGAGATGTACACGTGCAGCTACAAATATTGTCCTGGGATTTTGACAACCCATTTGTTTTCTCTGTTAGTAAAAATAGTTGTCGCTGGCAGATAGTCCTTTCAATCAAAAAATCCTCTATAATAATCAACCGGTTAAACACACGGTTTTATTTTGTGACATAGGCCCCCTCCTAAGAGAGTAGTCCATCTCACTCTTCTCCACCGTGAGTTTAATCCATATGATTCATTCTTCTTCTTCAGGAGCTGGGTGTCTTGACAAGAAATCCGCTCCAACATTTTCCTTCCCAGGAATGTACTCCACTGTGAAATTATAAGGTTGAAGTAACAACGACCACCGCATCAAACGGGCGTTGAGCTTCTGAGAAGTAGCCAAGAACATCAGGGGTTGATGATCCGACTGGACTCGAAACTTAACTCCATACAAATATGGCTGAAATTTTTGCACTGCCCATACGAGGGACAAGCACTCTCTCTCGACGGTTGAATAATTCCTCTCCGCCTGTAGAAGTTTCTTACTTGCGTATGCCACAGGTTTCAAAACCGAAGCATCGTCTTTTCCTTCCTGTAACAAAGCGGCTCCAAATCCAATCGCACTCGCATCCGTTCTCAACACAAATGGTTTGGAAAGGTCAGGGAGCTGTAATACAGGTTTGCTGACCAAGGCCTCCTTTAACTGACTATAGGCATTCTCACATTCTGGTGTCCAAATGATTTGATCCGGGAATCCCTTTTTCAAGGTTTCCGTCAACGGAGCTCCCAATTCAGTGAAATGTGGGATAAATTTGTGGTAGAACCCACACAACGAGAGAAAAGATCGCACATCCTTCTTCGTGTTTGGCCTTGGTGCATTTCTGATTTTCTCCAGGTTCTTCTCTTCTGGGAAAATGTGTCCTGGAGTGATGGTGTGACCTAGAAATTCCAGAGTCTGGTAACCAATCATGCACTTGGTTGGACGAGCAGTAAGCCCTGCTTCCGTGAGCCTATTAAACACTCTCTCCAAGGATTGTAAGTGGTCATCCAAGCTGTCACTGGAAATCAGAATATCATCCATGAATGAGATGATGGACGGATCCTGTAAAGGATCAAGGAAAGTCCGCATCATGCGTGTAAACACACTAGGTGCATTGCTGAGTCCAAAGGGCATGACCTTGAATTCGTAGTGTCCACTGGGTGTACTGAAAGCTAACAGTGGTCGAATCTCCGGTTTGACTGGTATCTGATAGTACCCCCGACTCAGATCCACCTTTGAAAAGTACCGAGCCTTATGGAGCCTAGCGAATAACTGAGTTGGATTCGGCAAAGGTTCCACCTGAAATTGTGTATGACTGTTCAGAAGTCGGTAGTCTATACACAACCGGTGTTCTCCACTTGGTTTGCGTAACAAAACTACCCCCGCATTGTATGGGGATGTGGATGGTGCAATCACGTCATCCTCCAGCAGTTTTTGTATTTCCTCCTCCAGGGCCTTTTCTTTAGAGAATGGCACTGGGTAAACCTTCTGACGAACCGGCTCCGGTGTGGTCAAAGTAATCTCGAACTCCACCAACCTCGTTCGTCCTGGTTTATCAGTCAGTATCTCCTTATGAGACTTGAGAACCTGGGTTATCTTTTCCCTCTCCTGTGAGGTCAGATCAGGGTTCACTTTTACATCCCTATAGGTTTCCTGGTGTACCAAGGGATATTCCCTGCCCTCGTTGGTTCCCACTTCTGTCTCCACTGCAACAGCCATTGCCACGAGGTGCGCTGCCTTGTCTCCGGGTCTCTCTTCGTATTTCCGCAAGAGATTGATATGGAAAATCTTCGACTTTTCCCGGATCCGGATCTGATAGTTGGTTCTGGATATTACCCTTTCTACGGGAAATGGTCCTTGCCAACCTATCTCCAGTTTGTTGTTTCCCGTTGGGAGTAGCAACAAGACTTTGTCTCCCACCTCTAGAGATCTTTCTTTAGACCTACGGTTGTAATAAGCCGCATGTCTTTTCCTGGCCTTTTTCCAGTTTTGATTTGCCAGAATCCATCCCTTGTGGAGTTTTTCTTTCAGTTCCTCCACGTATTGATAGGATGAGATCACTTCTTCTGACGTCCCCTCTTCAGTCCAACTCCTCAACATGGCTTCCAACGGTCCTTTGATTGGACGACCAAACAGCAACGTAGCGGGTGGTAGTCCTGTTGAGCCATGAGGAACTTCCCGATAGGCAAAGAGTTCTGCTGGGATATATTCATCCCACCTATCAGGTTTTTTCAGCGCTAGTTTCCTGAGCATTGTCATCAACGTGCCGTTGAAACGCTCTACTTGTCCATTGGCTTGGGGGTGGTAAGGGCTGGTATGTATGTGGTTAGAGTGAAACACCCTAAATACCTCCTCCATGAGTTTTCCACAAAACTGAGATCCATTGTCCGTCAGAATTTGATCCGGAAAGCCTAATCTGGTAAAGGCCTCCATCAGTGCGTCCGCCACTCTTTTCGAGTCAATCGTGGTCAACGGTATGGCTTCACCCCACATTGTACAGCAATCCACCATTGTGAGTATATACATGTTCCTCTTCCTAGTCCTGGGAAGTGGACCCACGATATCGATGGCTACCCTCTCGAAAGGAGAGTTCATGATGGGCATCTCACCCAACACCACCGGTGCTGTCCAGTGTTTTGGTGCCACCCTCTGGCACTCAGGGCATGACTTCACATACCGACGCACATCATCTGTCATTCCCGGCCAATAGTAGTGACAGGAAATCCGCTGCATGGTGGCGGCAATACCCATGTGTCCACTAAAGGAGATGGTATGCCCCATATGAAGAATCTGGGACCGGTGAGCTTTCGGGACGACCAACTGACCGTATAGGTTGTCTCCCCTTCCTGCTCTCCTGTAGAGTATCCTATTCTTCATGTAGTACTGCCCCCGTCCGGGTGGATCAGCACTTTTCTGCAGCTTTTTGTAGCAAGGACGTAAAGTATCATCCTCACTCTGGGCAGTTCGTAGCTCCCCCGGCATTGGGTTAGTCACAATTGCGTCTGCCTCTTCCGTTTTCGTCTGAGAGCGGGTCTGCATTGCTCCCATATGGATTGGCTCCCTGGGCATTCCCAGAAAGACATACCGGCAACCTAGGATGACTGGAAAAATGGGATCGGTCAATACAGCGGCCTTGATGGTGCCGGTGACGTACCTTGACCGAATCTCCACATTAGCAATGAGCAACTTCATTGTTACAGCACTCTTCTGTGCAGGCTGTATATCCAAGGTTTCACCTGTGAATTGTTCTGGATGTACCAGATCCGCAGAAATCACGGCCTCCCCGTCCAGTCCTGTGTCGTATAAACACTCCACTTGACGACCGTTAACCTCTACCAATTCCACTACAGGTGGTTTTTCCTGGTCTGGAGTCTCTTCCTCGGCCTCGACCTGTTCGGTGGGCTCCACCTTAGGTTTCCCGGGGCACACGACGAATTGAGTGTCTCCTGACTCTCCTCTGCAGTCAATAGCATTGTGCGTATTCGACTGGCATTGGTTGCACCATTTCCCTGTCCTAGATTTTCTATTGCCAGACTTGAGTGAGCTCTCCTGGTGGCGAGCTTCCTTGTTGACCTTGGCATTTTCCGTGACAACCTCCTTGGAAGTCACTTGACATGCTGCAAAGTGAGGGTTCTTAGCCTTCGATTTGCAGTCCCTCGTATTGTGAGAGGGTGACTTACAAATTGAACACCACTTCTCCGACCACGGTCGTTTAGGTGTAGAGCTTGAAGTGCTCTTGCTTCCCTCCTTCTTCTTCTCTGAACTATCCTCTGATTTTTGCACATAAGGTTCCCACTTTTTTGTTCCTGAGTTTTTGGCTTTCTTCTTGTCATGTTTCTCTTGACTTTTGGAGTTGGTGGAAAGGTTTTCCCCTGCCTCCCCATGTACCTCGACGAACCGTTCTGCTAATTTAGTCACGAGGTCAATACGTTCCGCTCCTTGTTCTCCCAGGAACGTCCTGAGAGGTTTAGACATTTGCTTCTTCAGCTGGTCGACCACCATGAGCTCTTCCAGACTCTCATAGTCATGTGCGAACCCAGCCAAATCCATCCACTGATGGAGATAAGATTTAAGACGCAAACTGTAGGCGGCAAACAACTCTCCTGGTTCTCGTTTCGCTGCTCGAAATTTTTTCCGGTAGGTATGTGACGTAACCTCGAATCGTTTCAGCAGAGCCGTCTTTAACTCATCATAATAGTTCTCATGTCCTGGTGGCAGGCGAGTATAAACCTCGTATCCGGTCCCGCGTAATCCCTGGGATAGCTTAAGATTCCATTTGTTACGCTCCAGACCCATAGCAACAGACATAGCCTCGAAGCGTTGAAGGTACTGATCAATCTTCTCTTTGTCCTCCTCGTAGACCGCTAAAGGAAACTTCATAGCATGGTACCCATGTCCACCTACTGGTGTTGAGCCTGGGATGGAGGAACCTCCAACTGCTCCCTCAGTTTCTCCATTAGATTGACTCTTCAACTCGAGTTCCCTCATCCGGTACTCGTGCTCCCTTTTCTGTGCTTCCTGTTCAGTTTCTAATTTCCTAGCTGCTTGCTCAGCTTCCAATTTCCTAGCTTCTTGTTCCAACTCCATCCTTCTCAATTCCAACTCGGCCTTTCGATCTTCCCTTTCTGCTTGACGATACTCTCTCTCCACTTCCTGTATGTAATCCGTTAGAGCAGAACCCCCCCAATCCCATTTCTTCCCCCTTTGCCTTTAATTCTAACGTGGTTAGTTTAGGGGTGGCGATTATACAGAGAGGTAAGCTAGCCGGTCTAGTACAATATAACTGCAAATTACTATACAGATATATGAACAAGTACTATAAATCTAGATATTACTACAAACAGCACATTCACTTAGTGACAAGAGTAGAATCAGGACCACAGACCTATGCAGACGTGTGAAGTGTGAACAGGTAAGATAATAGTCCTAACCCCTATCCACATTCACTCTAGCTGGATTCTCCAAAATGATATCTCCCTCTTATAACTAAGGATCCCGTGTCAAAAGACCCCGTTGTCAGAAGATCCCACTGTCAAAGGTTCCTGCTTGCAGGAGATCTCGCTGTCCAAAGATCCCGTTTACGCGAGATCCCGCTGTCCAAAGATTCCGTTTACGAGAGATCCCGCTGTCCAAAGATCCCGGACGAGCCCCCAATAATGTCGTGTCCTCCTTTACAGTGTCGTCCCTGGAGTGAAGAGAGTCGACACCCACATTATAATATTTTTTTTCCTCTCAATATTCTGGAGACCACCAGCTTCCGTCCAACACACTCCATCAGCCTATGGACACCTTTTCCTATCACTCTCTCACTGTCGTACTATGCCCCCTCTCATACTTCCCCAACGCAACATACTCAACAACTCTTGCTTCTAAAAATTAATAAAGACTAATTTATTAAAAGAAAAGTGTAACGTATATGAGACGTGTATGCGAAGAAAAAGTGTGTCGTGTATTATAACATAAATGTATGTGTCAGCCTTCAAAGTTCAGGATCATAGTGTCCACATCATGGCAAGGATCACACGACATCATTCAAGTCAGTACGAAAAACCTCACCGAAGTCGTATCCTTCTCTCCAGACATGTCCTCCTCCAGGAACTCTGATGACCATGAGATCTGAATCTCATGTAAATATAATCCGTGGAAAATACTAGTATATTTCCTAACGCAACTGTTCCTAATAGTTTATAGAAACTCCGGCTTCATAATTCCGGCGCAGTGAAAACAAACATGGAACACTGTCCTACTAACAAGTCTTTTTGTCTCTTGATAAATGTTCACTAGTTCTCACTATTAAACAGTTAATGTATCTAGAATAAAATGGCTTGCTTTATTCACTAGATATAGTCTGAAAGTTCTGATTTCCTCGATACGTGGAACAACTACACTTCAATGTTTGGTTTCATCTACTGTGAACATCAGTCCCTACTGATCTAGTTCCACATAGGCTGAACCTCCATCACTTCAGGTGTGTTAACGATTGGTATTCACTCCTGTAGGATACATATACCATTAGACTCCACCGAGCAATGTGTCTTAACTTCTTCCATTGCGAAAGTTGCTGGCCCATCTCTCCACATCATAATTTATCCGGGATCGGATGTTACATTGGGTCCGGGTTCTTCATTCCAACCCGAGGAACCTGTAAAATAAATCATACAACTGGTGATAGCCTCCCCGTCACTGATCTCTATTAGATGATCGTGGGCCATCGGCCTCACTCAGAAAATATAATGAACCCATCAGGGACATATGAACTGACCACATAGGTTATCATCAGGCCAAGACAAAAAATATCAGCAAACAGAATGCGGAACCCCGACCACCAGGGCCACCTACGGGAAAATCCCAATTATCCCTCATTACTCAATTCTCAACTAGTAAAGCTTATCAACACTTCACTAATCTATTTTCAACTAACAGAGCCAAGTATCACTTCCCTACTCTAGTTAGTTTCCACTAACAGTGCTAATCATCACACTATAGTTTAACAAGGCCACAGTCTATATTAATTAGAACTAATATTATAATAGGTTATACCTTAAATGGCACTACTGCAGTCCTATCAATCATATCTACATCTGCCATTATAGGCACGTGTAAAATTAAGTCACTAATTAACATATGGTAGATATTATTTCCACTAGGCACTGCAGTGCCCTGGCACTCCGACTAGAGCATTTTCAAGTTCCCCTAGTTGGTCCCAACTCGGGTTTATATGGCAAACTACCAAAGTTGGCCACGTGACGTTATCCTTTATGCCCCCACACAGGTGGCACATTGGCAGATCATCCCCTGTCAGGGATTCATCCCCCCTCTGGCTCCCTCCATGTTAGATCTGTCATCACTGGTTGTGATTCCCAAAACAAGCCAGCGAGTTACTGTCGAGTTCCAACAAAGAGTTTTTCTCAACAAGCTGTCAGTAGCAATCTGCCCCTCTGAGTGATGTCCGGAAACTATATGACATATGGACTGTTTACTTCCGTGCTGAGTACTTCCGTTTTCCATCCGACTTGTCAAAACGATGTATGATTCAGCGCACTCACTTCCTCTTTACATCTGCCCCTGTGATCTCACGGCTTCCATCTGCATTCAAATGTTGACAAACTTGTCAAGGCGATGCCGGGACCTGTCACCATCAACACCGAATGTTCCAAATCCGTTAGAGATGTACACGTGCAGCTACAAATATTGTCCTGGGATTTTGACAACCCATTTGTTTTCTCTGTTAGTAAAAATAGTTGTCGCTGGCAGATAGTCCTTTCAATCAAAAAATCCTCTATAATAATCAACCGGTTAAACACACGGTTTTATTTTGTGACAACAACAATATCTGACTTGTAGACGTAACATCAAACAATTAATCTTTTCTTCTCCCATGTGGCTTCTAATCCCATATATGTCTAATTAATGCTTACTTTAGTGTATTTCTAAAGTTTCCCATAACCATCCCCGGCATATGTTTCCAGTACCATATCCACCTTATTATGCTGATTATCACAGCACCCATGAACTTATTCTTCACAAAGAGAATGTGTCTCTCCATTAACTTTTTTCTGAACGAAGGGTCCTAATTAAAGCCCTTTGTATTGTCTTTATTCTAGACAAAACCCTGTAATTTAAACATAACTTAATTAACTACTATTTAACACACAAAACAGTGAAATAAAATCACAACAGGACATCAAATCCCCCCCAAATTTTTGTAACAATCATTTATGTTTCCCCGCAACTCAACTAAAAGTATGATGATGATAGTGATGATGATGGTGACGATGATTAAAATAATACAACATACATCCTAATCTATTTTTACCTACCACTACTGGTCTCTTTTACGGACCAGTAGTTTACACATAAAAGTCTAAGAACACAATAACTCTATTCTAAAATAATAACAATCATTTTACAGGACCAAATCAAGCAAAAAAACATTATATATGAGGCAATAAAACAATTATCTTCTCGCTAAAGAGAAGGTTTTCAAAAAAATACAACTCCCTTCAAATTATTACGTACAGTGGCCCATCCTCATTGGCCTCCTATATGACTTATACTTTCCACAATTTCTATAACCTACAAAAAACAAGACACTTCACCGCCCAGTATGTATATCTGTTAACTACAGACCATCATAACGCGGAACGATACTTGTTCTTCTCAACCAAACTCACTACTCAACAACTGACCGTTCCTTTTTTTTCTGGAAGTCAAACTTTGATTATCTCCCCTCACAATTTTCTATCTTTTTCAAAACTAAATCCTACACATCACAAATACCTTAAGCAAGCTCTGTGAACTACAGGTCACTCACTTTATCCATTACTAATGTGGCGATTATTTCAATGTCATCTCAATGTACCAGCTCGGCACAGCTATTATTTCCCTTGGCTTTATACCAAACATCACTACCACTTCCTAATCCTTACTGTTAACTACAGTATCTCTACTCTCCTACATCCAACAAAACTTTGTCTATTTACTATAGACCTCTCACCAAAACAACTAATTCTACTTCCACTTTCTCGTCTACCCGACGCAATTAATATTTCATTCTACTGCATCAGTACTCTCAACGTCTCACCAGCACTACTCTAAGCTATCTTCACGTCTCACATCACTCTCACATCGTGACGATAGTCAAATCGGTCACCCTCCTCGTAACACGTTCTCTAACATTCATTTAACTAACCATTTTTACCTCCGCATCTTTCACTCTTCTTGTTATTTCTCGGAACTGCAACCCACGCCACTTATAACCAACAGCAGACCTCTCTTTCCTCGTTTCTCAGTCTTAGGCACTCTTGCTTCGCCATTTTCCTGTCAAGAATACTAAACATTCAGAATGTTAATTCAGCATATAACTTCCATAATTTCCTTCCAAGGTCAGATATTCTACGAAAAGACATTACAATTTTCTTTCTATCTCTCGATTTTCGCATGCTCTATGTTCTACGATTTATCAACGTTACTTATCAACCGCTCTTCTCATATTCACACGGACAATGATACACAACTTCGCTCTCATCTCTCGACTACTCTTGCATCTCGACAATCTAACGTGTCTCTATCATTACTATAAAAAGCACTTCAGACGTCACCTCAACATTCACCACATATAAACACTTAATGATCTCCTCTAAACACATTGACACACGACATATAAACGCCACTCTTACATTTTATCTACGTATTTCACTTAGGCGACTTCATCACACCTCTCTCCTACTTCCTTCATCACGCCGAACACCTGTCTGACTACAGTTATATTCACGTATGAACAACTCATAACCAGACGAATTAATCCAGAGGACTTTCTCAATTCACTGCTTTCTTATATCTCTACTCCTATACGAAGGTCAACCCTATACATGACATCTCGCAACTTATATTGTTTTCACAGCACTATCTACTGTCTCTTCAAAACAAACTTCATTCCAACATGTCACAAATCTCGTAACTATTATTCTATACTTCACCAGACACAACAAGTTTCTTCTTTCTCCGCAAGCACGACGTAACTCGTATTTTTCAAGCATTCACTTCTACATTCTATTACTTTTATTCTCACGTTCAACTGGCTATTTTACACACAGGATACTCAGTGCCTCCTCAGTCTATATCACCTCACCAAACACTCTCGGTTCACCTGTCAACAATACTATTCTTTCTTCTCCAACCAACAAGCAAAACTATCTCGGACATCACGTCATAGCTCTGAGTCAACCCACTTCTAATACGAACATTCATACTTAATTTATCTCTCACCCTCTATTAATTCTGTCCTGAATCTACCCTATTTTACTTAATATACTCTCTCTACCTCGTAACCAAACAGTAGATATCTTGTATCACGTAATCCACGTGGAATATCATTTGCCGTACTTCCTTATCCTCAACCTCACTATCACCTACCCTGTACCACGCTACCCCAAAAAATTCATCTGTCTATTTTAGACAGCTCATATACCTATACTCTCAAACCGGAGTTATTCTCATAAGCCCAAAACTATTTCATTTTCCTTCTTCACCCAAGGAATTTTAACCGTTATATAGTGTGTCCAAATTAAACACTTCACTGTCTTTCAATACACTAACCTGTCTTTCACTTATAATGTCATCATCACTATCTGTTGTCAACCTGTTAAAGTATTCAGGTCTTAAGGTCCTAAGGTCTTCTATTTTACTTAAGTCACTTTCTGTCGTTGAATAAATTCCCGCTAACTGTCTACCACTATTCTTTTTCTTAAATGCGTTCTTTCTATTTCCTCTATTTGCGTCAGTCTGTTCACTGTTTCTTGTATACCTTACGTAACGTTTATACCTTCCCATCTCGTCCTCAGATGACACACTAATAATAGTCCCTACATCAGACTCATTATAGTTTACTGCAAACACGTCGGCCTTATTCTCATAGTCATCTTTAAAACGTCTGACTTTCTTTCTCTTTCTCGGTCTTCGTCCCTTAGCCTTCTCTATATAGTCACTAACCAAAACTCTGTCCGTCTGTCCACCAGTCACTATTCCGTATGAGGGAACAACACTCCTCAATTCAGGATCTGCTCGTAGTGCAGCACTCTCATTCTCCGAATCCTCAGTAATTATATCTGTTTCAGCATCACTATAATATTCGGCTGTAGGAATATCTTCTCCGTAACTTGAACTCTGACAGCTAATATTCCTACACCATTTGGGAATTAGTTTCCTGTCTATAGCTGAAGAATTTGACATGGCACTACCTCTATTTACAACCATACTATTTCTTTCGTCAATACTTCTCCTCTTTATCTTTCTGTCGTTCTTGGTCCTCGTCTGTCCATCTTTCCTAACTTCAACCTTGTCTCTCTTAGTCAATTGAGTTGGTTTTGACTGATTCTCTATGAAGTCAGTTTGAGTTCCCTTTGTTATCTTGCTGACTGGTTGTACCTGAGTCTGCGTACTACTTTCTACCGTATTACTTGTCTGCGTCTGTGTCTCTCGGTTTCTTTTCTTTACTAATAACGTCTTCTTCTGTTCCTGTCCACTAGTTACATTCGCAACCATTTTAGGATTAGTCTGTATTTTATTTACAGGTTCAACTCTGTCTCTTACACCTGAGTTTAAATATTGTCTTTGTCTTTTCTCTAACCAGTCGTCACGTCTTTTTCTAGCAGTTGCACTGTGAGAGGGCCAGTCCCATGATTTCCTTGAAATGTTTCTCTCACGCCCATTTTTGTATTTATAACTACTATACCAGTCCGACCTTTCACTATTACGTCTGTTCTTCTCACCGTCTTTTGCTCTATATACATCAGGCCTTGGTTCGTCATAACCATATTGTCTTCTGTCTTTATTAAGCAATGGCTGTCTCCTTTTATTCTTTCCTACTCTATTACTGTCTACCATAATTCTATAAGGGTCCTGTCTAGTTGTTTTGTTCTTCAACGTTTTCAGAAAATTCTCTACCTCCGTAATTGACACCTTTAATTCCCCCAACCATATACTAACACGCTGTAATTCCCCACACAAGAAATTCATATTCATTTCCTTTTTAAATATTTATCAACTTGCAACAACCTTTCTACTTCTTCTTCTGTATATTTCTTTGGTACCTGGAGAAAAAAAAACTTGTCCTGAGTTCAGCTGAAGTATGTGCTGTGCTGAGTCTTCTAAGCTGAAATATTTATACAAGTAACCAATTTCATTTTAGTAATTTCTTAATTTAACGTCAAAACTTGTGCTAAGGTGTCCTGTTCCGCCATGCTGAAAAATACTGAAACAAGGCAAGCAAAGAACCACAAAATTTCAACTTCTTAATCTAAAGAATACACTCACTTATTATAGACAACCACAGTTATTTTCTGGGTTTGAGTACCACACAATTTTAACTTCTTAATTTAAGGAATACACTCACTTATTATAGAAAACCAGAGTTATTTTCTGGGTTTGAGTACCACACAATTTTAACTTCTTAATTTAAGGAATTCACTCACTTATTATAGAAAACCAGAGTTAGTTTCTTTTTGTTTCCTGACTCAAGCCCGTACCTTCCTCGCCTCAGCGTCAATTTTCGTTCGATCGCCAGGAGTCTATCTCAGCTGAAAAATCAGTCGCGGAGTTCAGGTAGTCTGTTTCTTCCCCCAGGTAATTGCGTTACTTCTCTAGGGATGCCGGGATTATCTTCAACCCCTGGTTGGGTCCCATCTGAGTCTTGTAGCCTTTGTTTTCACCCCGGGTGGGGTACATCATCGACGTCTTGAGATAGCGATAACGCAAGTGGCTGGCGATTTGAAATTAGCAAAAGTCAGGTTATGGTAACTTTTTGAAACTCCAGAGTTCAGATCGCGGCTATGGGAAGCCCTTTGATAACGCTGAAGGCTGAAGTTCAGACAACAACCATGACCAGCCCCTGGATAACGTTAAAGTTCAGACCACGTCTCCGGAAAGCCCTTTGGTAACGTTAAAGTTCAGACTACGGCTCTGGAAAGCCCTTTGGTAACGTTAAAGTTCAGACTACGGCTCTGGAAAGCCCTTTGGTAACGTTAAAGTTCAGACTACGGCTCTGGAAAGCCCTTTGATGACGTTAAAATTCAAACCACGGCTCTGGGAAGCCCTTTTATGACGTTAAAATTCAAACCACGGCTCTGGGAGGCCCTTTGATGACGTTGAAGTTCTATAATTTTACATAATTGAGAAATTATTTGCTCAGGGTTATCACAGCCTTCGAGCCTCTTTATTTGCTGATTACTGAACTGATTACAGAATTTTTCTGGACATCCTTTCACTGGAACAACAACAAGCGTCTCCCGACCTTGATAAAACTGATTTGAGAAAACGTTAAATACCTTCTGGTTTAGGCATTCTTTGAAGGTTTCTTAGTACTTCGCGTGGTAGCCGGGACGGCCCAATTCAGTATCCTGGTTAAGCGGCAACATTTCGCATCCTATACCAGTGTATAAGAACACGAAGGCATGTTGTTTTCTTGTTGATATAACGTTTATTGGTGTAAGATGACAAAGCTTCGATGTTCTCCTCCACTCAAGTCAAAGGCCGGATCTTAACTGCCCTTGCCAACCCAATACGTCACGATTGAGCATCTCTCTCCCTTTCACTCTCGATGCTCAATCGTGCTGTATCTGTTTCCCACTAGATTCTAATAATACCCCAGTACTCCTCCCTTACTGTTACACTGCATTCAAATGTTGACAAACTTGTCAAGGCGATGCCGGGACCTGTCACCATCAACACCGAATGTTCCAAATCCGTTAGAGATGTACACGTGCAGCTACAAATATTGTCCTGGGATTTTGACAACCCATTTGTTTTCTCTGTTAGTAAAAATAGTTGTCGCTGGCAGATAGTCCTTTCAATCAAAAAATCCTCTATAATAATCAGCCGGTTAAACACACGGTTTTATTTTGTGACAACAACAATATCTGACTTGTAGACGTAACATCAAACAATTTCTGGCTTGCAGACGTGGCACTAAAAATATATAAGTTATAGACGTGACACCAAACAATATGTGACTTGTAGAGGTGATACTAAACAACACATTACTTGCAGACGTGGCACTAAACAATATCTGACTTGTCATCATCATCATCATCAAGTGCCGTGCCGGCTGGCGTAGGCGTTCATGGCTCTCCATAGATCACGGTCTTTGGTTTTCTGGATCAACTCTGCTGCTGATATTCCTCCATGCCACCGTCTCAATCCATCCAGCATCATTTCTCTTGGTCTGCCTCTGCCTATCTTCCCCTCCATCTTTCCAGTTGTTACGATGTTCTCCAATGCCTCTCTTCTCATCACGTGACCGAAGAAATATGTTTGTCTCTGTCTTATTGTTGTATATAATGTTCTAGTTTCATTAGCCTGTTTCAGGCAGTCGTCATTAGTTACTTTGGCAGTCCAAGGAATTCGCAACATTCGTCTCAGGAACCACATCTCTGTTGCTTCCAATTTCTTCTTAATTTGTTCATTTACATTCCAAGATTCACTGCCATACAGCAAAACTGGTTCTACATAGCATTTAAGCACTCTCTTTCTTACATTCAGTGATAGTGACTTATTGCATAAGATACTCTTCATTTTCTGAAATGCGGCTTTTGCCTGCCCTATTCTGCTCCTAATCTCTGTTGTACATCTTCCATCTGATGTTATAAATGCCCCTAGGTATCTAAAATTATCAACTTGGTTAAGGATCTTCCCCTCTATACGTGGTAATAAATAATACTTGACTTGTAGACATAACACTAAACAATATCTGACTTTTAGTCGTAACACCAAACAATTTCTCGCTTGCAGACGTGGTACTAAACGATGTTTGAGTTGTAGACGTGACACCAAACAATATCTGACTTGTAGAAGTGACACAAAACAATATCTGACTTGTAGAAGTGACACCAAACATTATCTGACTTGTAGACGTGACACCAAACAATATCGGACTTGTAGAAGTGACACCAAACAATATCTGACTTGTAGAAGTGACACCAAACAATATCTGACTTGTAGACGTGACACCAAACATTATCTGACTTGTAGACGTGACACCAAACAATATCTGACTTGTATACGTGACACCAAACAATATCTGACTTGTAGACGTGACACCAAACAATATCTGACTTGTAGAAGTGACACCAAATAATATCTGACTTGTAGAAGTGACACCAAACAATATCTGACTTGTAGAGATGACACCAAACAATATCTGACTTGTAAAGATGACACCAAACAATATCTGACTTGTAGAAGTGACACCAAACAATATCTGACATGTAGAAGTGACACCAAACAATATCTGACTTGTAGAGATGACACCAAACAATATCTGATTTGTAGATGTGACACCAAACAATATCTGACTTGTAGAAGTGACACCAAACAATATCTGACTTGTAGACTTGACACCAAACAATATCTGACTTGTAGAAGTGACACCAAACAATATCTGACTTGTAGAAGTGACACCAAACAATATCTGACTTGTAGAAGTGACACCAAACAATATCTAGCTTATACAACAGATGTTGATCGTTGCAGCCTGACACAGATCATATACACACCTCGTGCCTCTCCAAATGCTGACTGTTGCAGCGTGACCCTGGTCATAAAAACATATGGTTGCTCTCCAGATACTGATCGTTGGAGCCTGGCCCTGGTTATGCACCCACCTCTTTCGTCTCCTCTACCACCTTTCCACGCCGGAACCACAAATACCTCAAAGCTCAAGCGTCCACATAAAGACGCCGTTTCATCTATCAGTGCGCCTTCCACTATCTGTCGTTCATAGATCCCTTCACTAGATCACCGCTCCAGCGACTCTCTGTGGCGAAGTGGTCAAGACGTTTGGTTCGATTCCGGGCCGCGTCCTTTGGTTCACTAGCAAATTTTTTCGGAGACTCCTGGGGGTCGTCGCTGGAGTTATGGAGTTCGTGCGGAAAGAGACTGAGCCATATGGGATCAAATACCCGGTGCTGTGAAGTCGTCCCTGTCGACTTTTAAGCGTCTTTTTGATCACCGCTTCCAAGGAATCAGTCACCTCGGGAGCCCACATTTGGTATCAAACACACACACACACACACACACACACACACATACAGACTGCTTATTGTACAATCATCAGAATCTATAAAACAGATTAATTATCTGCAGTAAACAAGGTCAGCCACTTCTGGACAAGTATGCACATCGGATAGTGGTTCTGAGGTCAAGGTATGCCTGTTGACGGAGCTAAATTAACATACAAGAATAAAAGACACTGGAAAAAGAAATCAGGAGTATTTCGATAGAGCAGACACACATTTTAGAGATCCCAAGGTCAGTTAATGTGAATAGATAAGAGACTATCATCAAACTAACAGGACACTTGCACCAGACACTATAAATTCCTCCAATTGCTATCTGTGGTAATTACTTGCACAGTCTCACAGTGAAACTACGGCGGTTATTGACAATATGGTAAAATGTTCTGTCTTGTCCCACTATCTGTTCTTGACAACATGGTAACATTGTCTGTCTTGCTCGCAGTCTGTTCTTGACAATATGATAACATTGTCTGTCTTGTCTCACTTTCTGTTCTTGACAACATGATATCATTGTCTGTCTTGCCTCGCCGTCTGTTTTTGACAACATTGTAACATTGTCTGTCTTGTCTCGCCGTCTGTTCTTGACAACATGGTAACATTGTCTGTCTTGTCTCGCCGTCTGTTCTTGACAATATGGTAACATTGTCTGTCTTGCTCGCCGTCTGTTCGTGACAATATGATAACATTGTCTGTCTTGTCTCACTTTCTGTTCTTGACAATATGATAACATTGTCTGTCTTGCTCGCCGTCTGTTCTTGACAATATGATAACATTGTCTGTCTTGCTCGCCGTCTGTTCTTGACAGTATGGTAACATTTTCTGTCTTGTATCGCCGTCTGTTCTTGACAATATGGTAACATTTTCTGTCGTGTCTCGCCGTCTGTTCTTGACAATGTGGTAACACTGTCTGTCTTGTTCGCCGTCTGTTCTTGACAATATGGTAACATTTTCTGTCTTGTCTCACCGTCTGTTCTTGACAATATGGTAACATTTTCTGTCTTGTCTCGCCGTCTGTTCTTAACAATATGGTAACATTGCCTGTCTTGTCTCGCCGTCTGTTCTTAACAATATGGTAACATTGTCTGTCTTGTCTCGCCGTCTGTTCTTGACAATATGATAACATTGTCTGTCTTGTCTCGCCGTCTGTTCTTGACAATATGATAACATTGTCTGTCTTGTCTCGCCGTCTGTTCTTGACAATATGATAACATTGTCTGTCTTGTCTCGCCGCCTGTTCTTGACAATATGGGAACATTGTCTGTCTTGTCGTGCCGTCTGTTCTTGACAACGTGGTAACATTGTCTGTCTTGTCTCGCAGTCTGTTCTGGACAACATGGTAACAGTTAGTACAACAACTGAGGATAAACGTCAGCTGGAAGGACATCAGACAAGTTAATACAACAACTGAGGATACATATCAGCTGGAGGGACGTCAGACAAATTGATACAACAACTGAAGATACACAATCAAAAGGTCTCAAAAGGGACTCAGTGCACTTAAAACTATGGCTGCATTGGACACAGAGCAGAGAGTGTTTTTCACACTATACCAGCACTTGACCCTCTCAGTGATTGATTATGGACTAGGACTGCTCACTGTCTCAAAGAGTCAGCTGGTGAAATTAGAGCGCTTACAGAACGAAGCTATGCGGGTCATTCTGGGATGCACCAGAGACACCCCAGTAGTGTGTATGCGTTACATCCTTGGTCTGCCGACTGTTGCTGGTAGGCTCAAGGTGATGCAGGCGAAGGCGTACATCAGAGTAGCTGCAGCCACAGATCACTCATTGCATGAGGCGATGGACGCAGTTAAGGGTCAGCGACTGATAAGAGGGAAATCATGGATGGCTCAGGCGGAGGATACGATCAAACAGGTGTGCCCCTTGGAGAACATTAGGCGAGGAGAGGAGTGGGTCAGAGTGCCAGCGGAGCAGTCAGACTTGTGCAGAGTTATAATCACATTGAGCCAGGAGTGCAGGGAATGGCCAGCAGGGGCCACGGAAGTGGAAATCAAGCAACTAATTCAGGATAATGCTCGCTCAGGTGATGTGATTATCTACACAGATGGGTCGGCGTTGAGAGGTAAGATAAGTGCTTGGGGGTTCTTAGCAAAAGCGAATGGTCGACGTTTAGTGAAGGAGAGCCTGGCATATGATACCACAACATCTAGCTTAAGAATGGAGGTGGAGGCAGTCAGTGCAGCTTTCTGCTGGATGGAGAATACGATACACACACACACACACACACACACACACACACACACACATCGTGATTGTAACTGACTCAGAAAGCATGCTGAGGAAGGTGAGGACAGGCAAGATTCGGGCAGAGTGGCTTGCTTCGCTTCGGAAGTCGCGGATGGCAAGCATCGCCTGGATATTTTCTCCGGGGCATGCCGGTGTGCTGAGGAATGAACAGGCGGACAGATTGGCTGGCTCTGCAAAACTTGGTGGAGTATTGATGCATGACAAGGCAAACGTGGTTGTGGCCTTGTGGGAGCACGTGTACACTTCGGAGGAGCAAATGGATTACCATGGTCTGGCAAGAATGAGAGAGCGAGGAGTGACGAGGGGACTTGGCCGACGCTCAGAGGAAAGGCGAGACGGATATATAATTAGATTGCTACTGGTACTATTGGTTTTGGAACTCTTCGCTGGCTGCTGAGGTTGGGGACAGAGCGCTTATGGGAATGCAACGAATGCTGTGATGTCGGTTCCTAAATCAATCAATCATCAATCTGAAGATACACATCAGCTTTAGGGACTTCGGATAAGTTGATACAACAACTGAGAATACACAACAGCGGCAGGAATGACAGACAAGTTGATGCAACAATTCAGTACCAGGCCACAGTGATGATAATCAACTGTAAATGTCACTGAGAATACAGAAGCGAGTTTAGTGACCTGGAGATAACACTTGTAAACAGTTGAAGATGAATGTAGGGCATTCAAAAATGTTACAAGACTATTCGGGACAGCCGTCTGTAAACGGTTGAAGAAACGGGGAGTGTAGACCACACACAAGGCAAAGCCGAGGACACTGTGAGGGTCATACTCACGCACCTGGTTATAATCCATCTGTGAGCACTCATAATGTCATTGTAACGTCCCGTTGCGGATTTACTTACTGATGACAATTTTCTTGATTTCAGAAATACCTGGTTTTGCCACTGTTGGCGGCGATAGCTACCATAGGTAGGTCACCTTTGTGTTTATTTAAGTAAATGAGGTCAGACCTAATTAAGTCTTGTAGCATATAAACATCAATTCCAGGGTTGACCTAATGGGCAGAGATTCAGACCGTTATCTCAAGGTGGACACTGAAAGCCGGATGTTTGTTTGTTGTTGTCGTGTTTCCCTGTTGTTGTCGTGTTTCCCTTCGATTGCCGTCGATATCTACATCTAATTATGAAATACGCAATGGGTAGAGCCTACTCGCCGGCTTCAAGTGTTCTGAACATCAAGCGCTGCACCAACATGGACATTTCCTCGTGTCATGGACATTTCCTCATGTCACGGAGGCGTCTGCGAGGTTTCAGTTGTGCATATGACACGACTGAATAGTGTCATTACTACATGCTATATTTACGAGTGAAATCCTAACCGCTGTGTGGCCCCCGACCTCTCATCCTGCCTTACCATGTTCTATCATGTTTCTCACATGCTCCCTACAAGCACAGACCTAAACTGTCATGTTTCTCACATGCTCCCTATAAGCACAGACCTAAGCTGTCATGTTTCTCACATGCTCCCTACAAGCACAGACCTAAGCTGTCATGTTTCTCACATGCTCCCTACAAGCACATACCTAAACTGTCATGTTCCTCACATGCTCCCTATAAGCACAGACCTAAGCTGTCATGTGTCTTACATGCTCTCTACAAGCACAGATCTAAGCTGTCATGTTTCCCACATGCTCCCTACTAGCACATATTTAAACTGTCACGTGTCGCACATGCTCCTTACTAGCACAGATCTAAGCTGTCATGTTTCTCACATGCTCCATACTAGCACAGATCTAAGCTGTCATGTTTCTCACATGCTCTCTACTAGCACAGATCTAAGCTGTCATGTTTCTCACATGCTCCATACTAGCACAGATCTAAGCTGTCATGTTTCTCACATGCTCCATACTAGCACAGATCTAAGCTGTCATGTTTCTCATATGCTCCATACTAGCACAGATCTAAGCTGTCATGTGTCTCACATGCTCTCTACTAGCACAAATCTAAGCTGTCATGTTTCTCACATGCTCCATGCTAGCACAGATCTAAGCTGTCATGTGTCTCACATGCTCTCTACTAGCACAGATCTAAGCTGTCATGTTTCTCACATGCTCTCTACAAGCACAGATCTAAGCTGTCATGTTTCTCACATGCTCCATGCTAGCACAGATCTAAGCTGTCATGTTTCTCACATGCTCCATACTAGCACAGATCTAAGCTGTCATGTTTCTCACATGCTCCATACTAGCACAGATCTAAGCTGTCATGTTACTCACATGCTCTCTACAAGCACAGATCGAAGCTGTCATGTTTCTCACATGCTCTCTACAAGCACAGATCTAAGCTGTCATGTTTCTCACATGCTCCATACTAGCACAGATCTAAGCTGTCATGTTTCTCACATGCTCCATACTAGCACAGACCTAATCTGTCATGTTTCTCACATGCTCCCTATAAGCACAGATCTAAGCTGTCATGTTTCTCACATGCTCCATACTAGCACAGACCTAATCTGTCATGTTTCTCACATGCTCCCTATAAGCACAGACCTAAGCTTTCATTCCACCAGGCCTGTCGAGATCTCTGCCGCACAACCCTGCTCTCCTGAAAGTAAAACAGATCAATGTGTGTTGATGTATCTTTGAAGTTGTCACATTTTAGTTTCATTTGCTTTCTGGTGCACCTGTTACCTTTACCCAACTTCCCCTGGGGGGATGGTACGGCATGAATAGCTGAGGAGATTGAAGATCCTAGAAACCATAGTTCATTAAAAGCAGGATATCTGACTTAGACAGTCCTCACTAGAACCAGGGCTGACAGAAATCTCTTGTATTATTCAGGGGACTGTGAGCGACTCAAGATATCTGGGGATCACTTCACCTATAAGGGTCAG